>MQRK01201314.1:6305-18292 GCA_001938485.1 Girardia tigrina
TAATTTTATTTTGGAAAATGTAATTGAGAAACAGGTAAATTTAAATGTACCATAAAATTGAAAAATTAATAAAAGACGCAACAAAATCTTTGTGACAAAATTTTAATTCACTATAATTTCTTATAAAAAAATATAGAATTTTAATTTTTAAAAAAAATATACAAACCATATTTTTATTTATATCTATTTTTATTTATAATGGTTGTGTAAAAAGAAAGTGCCAAAGTTCCTCAAAAAAATATTTGTTTAAAAAATTCAAATTGTCATAGAAATAAATTTTTTATGTTCATGATAATGTCTTTAGAGCAAGAACCCAATAATCTCCAATAATTGAACCAAAATCTATGCGTAAAAATGATTGCCGGTGACTAGACCATGATGAAACATCCTGAACCAGTTTATGAATGTGTTTTATTAAAATTAAAAAAGGAATAGAAATATCTTTTTGCCATTCAATGTATAAGATAATAAATTTATTTTGCTGTAAGGATTTTTGTAGATGACATTTGAAGAAGATAATTATCTCAGCAATCAAACTTCTTTTTTTTCCTAACTAAACTTGTCGTCATACAATTTATTATATATTTTAAATTTATGAAATTATAATTGTACATTTAAATGTAAAAATACTTAATATAAAATAATATTTTTTTTATTAAAAATATTATAAATAAAATAAAATCCATATCAACTTGTATTTAAACATAAAATTTATTTTAAAATTAATTAAAATAAATAAATAAAAGAGAATTTAACGTTATTTATCTAACACCACATAAAATATCATTTCGTATTTTTGGTTCCCCAAAACAATACAGTGATTTATGAAACAGGAAACGGGAAACATAAATTTTCACTAAAAATATGTTTACGAAATGTAAAAATAAACAAGATTTATGTTTCAAAATGTTATTTTGTTTTTATTCCTTATTTGAATGGATTTTTTATAATTAAAGATTTTTATTTTAATTTTTTAATACATTTTCAAAGAACCAATATCAAAGTCAACAATGTAACTTTTATATTTATTTATTTATATATTAGAATAATAAATAAAATAACAAATATTCATGCAGTTATATGTATATTCTGATCTAAGGATCAAATTATATTGATAAAAAACTCAATTTTATTTGATTTTCTCTTAATTCTTTAAGTATATATATTTATAGTATATATTATTTATCAATATTATATAAGTTTTCAGGAAAAGAATCCATGGTTTATCAATGAAACTCATTGTAAAGAACACAAATTCGTCTAATAAAATATATTTGAATTAAATATTGATTGGGTACAATAACCAATTAAACTTTGAAATCTTCCCCTTTTATATTAAAGCAATATTATATAATATTATATAATATGCCCCGGGGTCAGTTGATGCAATTGAAATTGACCTTGCAATTGCACATTCCGGTGATGTCATGACATATGACCGGAATTTGAACTCTAGTGATGTGATGAGATTTGACATCATTGGAGTTCAATATTACTGAATGTGGTGAGGAATGACAAATCACGACAATCATAGTTCGAGATAAATATTTAAGCTCATTTGAAAACTAGTGTTAGTTTAATAAAAAATACATTACATTATTTTTATGGATTATTAGATTTCCAATAACTAGAATATATTATTTTTCCAATCAAAATTCATGAAATTTCATGCCAATATATCTGTTAGGGTGACCGTGCTTACACTAATAATATGTTAAAACCTGAAAACCAAATTGATCAAACGAAAGTACTCTTTGGTCAATTTAGTTTTTTTGATGTAAAAATATATTTGAAATCAACGTATAAACGATGAACTTTAATCTTGATTCGAACAATAATTACAGTCGAAATAATATTCGTCAATGTTTGAAAAAACGAAAAAATAACGTCACTTTATGCTGAATATGAGATAATCGAACTTCAATATCTGAGGGTTTGTGAATCGCTTCTTTATTTTCTTTCTTGTTTTCAAAATTTCGTGATAATTTAATGCGTCGAAAAGGCGAAATGAAAAGAATGTCCACGGCTAAAAGACTGATATCTAAAATAAATCGCAGCAACTTTATGGATAGTAATTGCCAACAGTTAATAATTTTTAATGATTTTTTATGGATTACTTTTGAACTTTTAATTCTCATAGTAATTCTATGGAGATATAATTATAATTTGATATAATTGTATTTCTTGTTTTTCTCCATTTTTTTAGACTTCTTCTCTCTCTTGAACTTCTTCTTCGTCGTTATAATAAAAATAATTTTCTTTTTCTTTCAGACAATATAAACCAAATAAACAAAATAAATAAAAATAAAATAATCTACAAATCTCAACTGTAAAGGTTTGAACATTATCACATACAAAGAGGTATTAAAAAAACTGAAAGCGAATGAATTCTGCACAAATAAAACAAAGGGTAGAAATTAAGTAAAAGAGAAATCGAATCATATTAACTTTTTGTCACTCGCGAAATAAGTAGGGCACTATAATATCGATCAAATTAAATGTCTATATCCGAAAATTGTTTTCTACATCAAAATTAATTATGGAGGTAATTACAAAATATATGTACTTAGTTATGGAAACATTATGTCGAAAAAATAAAAAGCAACTATTTAGTTGTTACAAAAACAATGCAGGTTTTGAACCTAAACTTTAAAGAAATATAATTCAGTACAGAATAAACTTTATTAATCAAAATAAAAACCATCAGAATCAATACAATTTTGCCAACGAAAAACAAATTTATTGAGGCCCCTAATGTTGAACTCCTGATTCTGGATGCAATGAAAGCGTTAAATGCGTCTTTGTCGACGTCTTGGTTTTTGAAGCATTTTTTTCTGGAGAAGTTGTCCATATCCTTAAAAAATGTAGTCTTAAAAAATGTATAGTCGAGTGGTCCGGTGAATAAGGTGGATGAGGTAGAGTTTCGTAGCGTAATTTGTTTAGCTTTTGTTGGGTTGGTTTTGCGTTGTAAGGCTGGGCGTTATCGTGAAGGAGAATCGGCCCCTTCATATTGACAAATCTCGGGCACATATGTCGGAGCTCGTGATGTATTTTGTCAATTTGTTAGCTTTACTTCTCTGCGGTGATCGTTTCACCCGTATTCAGAAAGTGATGGATGCGACTGGCTTCAAACTACCAAACAGTAACCATAACCTTCTTTTGGTGAAGCTTCGGTTTTGGAAAGTTGTGAGGAGCCTCGTCGCGGTTAAACCTTTGTGCCGAACGTTGCCAAATGTCGTAGAAAATCTACTTCCCAACACACTTTACAATCCGAACAAAAAACGGGTCGTTTTAGTTGTGCAGAAGAAGTGAGGAAGACACCTCAAAATAACGATTTTTTTGACTTTCGTTCAATTCGTGAGGCACTCTTTATCGAGCTTTTTCGACTTTCCAATTTGCTTCAAGTACCGAGTGACGGTCGAGAGAGCAATGTTAAACTCTTCTGCGAGTGCTCGAACAGTTCTGCGTGTATCGACGTCTACCAGCTTCTTCAATTTGTCGTTGTCAATCATCGATGGTGGCTGTCATGAGGCTCATCTTCCAGATTAGTATTTCCAGAGTCAAACTTTTGATACTAGCACTGCACCGTGCATTCGTTGACAGTTCCCTTGTCCCAAACTTCATTGATGTTTCGAGGTTTTGGGTTGCATTAAGCCCTAGCTTGAACTCACAGAAGTAAATGCGAAAATCACGTTTTTTACATCTGCAATTAAAATCTAAATTATTAACAAAAGAAACATTATAATAAGTTTTAGACAAATATATCTGAAAGAGTGTAAATTAAGCTTTTGAATGACTTTATAACATCATACATTACATAACGTCATACATGCTTCAGTCGAGTAACATTGCGGTAAATACAAAGAATTAAAAACCTGCATAGTTCAAGAAGTGGTGAAAGAATTTGAATTTGGTATTAGAAAAAACTTTATTCGCAGTGAAGGGAGTGGAAGAAAGAAGGATAGAAAAAGAGTAACGTGTAAAAAAGGAATTATGATGGACATACATTTTTTTTTAAATTATACAACAAAATTAATCAAGGAGGTAGTTTCATTTGATTAGTTTCGTTATTTAGATTTTGGGCTTTATTTTAATAGTACGCGCGGTCACCCTTCAATTACAATTAGAGTTAGTTATTTTTTACGACAATTCATGACATAATTTGTAACGACCGATACTTGACGCCATAGTTTGATAAATGGGTATCCCATGAAGAAAATGATGGTCACTACTGTCCAAAACTTAACATTGCAAATATATCATTTAAATATAGTTTAATTCTTTATTTTTAATATTTATTTTTTGTGAAAAGATGCCATTTTTTCCGGACGACCTATACATATTATTATATTGTATCACTATAAATTATATGTATATATTCTAGACTCATTTCGTTTTACTCGAAAATATAAATTAGTTTTTTTATTTAAAAATTAATTAATTATTGATATTGGTTAATTTAAAATTATTTTTTGTAATAATTATTTTTTTTAAAAATTCATTGTTCATTTTTTTATTTATTTATCGAATGTTTTGATAATTGAGTTGGGATAATTTGTCAATAATAAATAAATGAAATAAATAATTATTTAAACAATTTTTGAAAATATTATTTATGACATTCAATTATTATTTTATTCTGTTCAATTTCTGTATTATGTTTTGATTAATGAAATTATTGTTATTGTTTTAAAGAATAATTTCTTTAAAATAGATTATGTCAGTTTTAAAACTAGTTTTTAGAATATCTTTAATGGTTGAATCACTATCCTAAGTTCATAAAATCTAAAAATAATAATAAATGTGTATTTATAGAAACATAAACCCTCAAATGTATAACAAAAAACTAGCATAAGACCTGTCATATATGACGGGTAAGCTGAATTTTCGTCTTTAAATGTTTTTATTTTTTAAATCGTACTTATTATAACTTTTTATTTATTGTTTAAAATTTGGTATTGATTTAAAATTCAGTTGATTTCTTCGGCTTCCCGGTGTCTTTCGGCTACGGCACTGTACCGAAAGAACCATCTTGAGGCGGGCCAACAATTACGCCTAACAACCACGTCTTACGCGGATTTCCTCGCGTTGCTCCGTCATTTTGCATTTTATTAGCATATATATATGATCATGGTAAAATTTGAGCTTTATCTACCAAACGTGATTCAGATGATAACGAAATTTTCTAATTTATACTAAATTTATTTTTAACAATGTGATTAGTAAATAAATAATAAAAATCGTCATTGTTCCATTTAATTAATATTTTATTAGTATTTTCATAAAAATTCTCACAACATTCCTTCAAGCATATATCGATATCGGCATTATTCGAATTTGGTGTTGATTTAAAAGTCGGTCGATCAGCTCGGTTTTCAGTCGATTCCGTCGGTTTTCCAAGTTCTTTCGGCAAATGTGCTGCGCCGACGGAACCGTCTCAATGCGGACTATCCAGATTAATCACATACTTACTTAAATTTGCTCCGGTTCCTCCACAAATTCATACTTTGATCATAGCATGACCGACAAACCAACAAACAGACACACAAAAAACTAACTAACATTTTAGACAAATATATTATATATTCGTAATTGTATCTTTTAATAAAGTAAAGTAATTAGTAAAACTGGTTCGACTTTTGAACATTTTTGAAACATAATTGTTTGATTTATCTTTGGGGGTTGATACAACCGATCCCACCGGGCCGAATGTTTGAAATCATGGTTGATAAATTAAAAATCAGTGGCCATGCCAATTCTCGAATGACAATAGGCTAAACTCAATTAATGCCGAGTAGCAACTCTATCAAATTGAGGTTTCCTCACGTAAACAAAAATATTATTTGGAATTTTCAAAAATAGAACATTCGATTTATCTTTGTCTATCGATTAAAAAAAATGTTCGAAGATGATTTATCGAAATTTCTTGTCAAAATAAATTAAAAATGTCGAAATTTAAAAATTCAAATCAAATTATTGAATTCTAATTTTTATACAGCATCAATCAATGTGAACGAAAATGTCTCGCAATTCAATAACTCTATTTTCACTTTCAAAAAATGTTGCATTCTATTCTCAATCCACGATAATCGATAGTCGTTATCCATAAAACTTGACGAAAACTCCAAAAAAATTCCAAATCGATTCAAACGATAAATCAATCGACGATAAAGACGCGCACAAATCGCACAGAAAATGGAGAAATTCGGGCAGAAAAAAAACGCGATTCGTAAAGGATATTTATTTATTTATTCAGCAAAAAACTAAATTCACGCCAATCATATAAACCTTACTTCGGTCAAACAACAAACTAATCATCGATAGTATCAACAAAATTAAACAAATCGAAAACACGATTTTCGAAAACCCAATAATTTCATCTGTTATTAAATTTGTGATTTTATCGAAAATAAATCGCTGAAAAATTCTTGAAAATTGAAAATATCGGTTTTCGATGATTTTTTGAGCAATTTAAATAACAAAGAGACGTATCATGAAAAACATTTCATTGCGGCAATTGATGATGTGAAGCAAAATAATTAATTCACACACATTTATTTGATTTTCCTTGGCTTATATATATATAAAATCAATTATTTAACAATTTATTCCAACTAAAATTTTAGTAAATAAAAATAAATTATTTTTGAAAATAACTTTTTAAAATTAATTAAAGATATTTTTAAATATAATTCTATAGAAAAACCTTTGATTTTAGAAATATATTTAGAAATTTAGAATATATTAGAAATTTCTTATTTTAGAAATAATTTTTAAAATTAATTATATCAAAAATTTTAAGAGTGAACCTGCTGCTCTCACTGTCAATCGTGCATCACATACTATAGCGCTGACTAGCAGAACTTCGCACCAAACAGTTGTAGTATTAATATTGACTATGAATACAATATTTGGTGTCAATTGTCTTTAGTCCAATCCTTATATTTGTTGAATATAATGTGAGTTTATCACTTTTATTCTTAGATGATATAAAAATAACAGATTCACTCCTCAAATTATCGGGTTTGTGGATTTGCTATTTTTATTGTCAATAACTAAAAAGGAAACTAATCAGGTTAACTTAACTAGTAAAGTTCGGTGAACCTATTTAGTATGTTACAAATAAAATCAAAATTAATCAACGTCAAAAAAAGTAACTGTATTGTTTAAAAAATATAATTTGATAATTCTAACCGGTACAAAAAAATATCAACGGTATTTTTGGATCGTCAAATATATATGGAACAGAAATTCAAAGTCTGATGTTATTGGCGATAAAATATTGTTGTTGGTAATAAAATATTTTTGTTGTCGATAAAATATTCTAGATTGTCAAATATAGATAGAATAAAAACTCATAATCAAATGTTGTCGATGGTAATTTTTTATTTGTATTATCAGTTAAATGTAATTTCTGAATTTTTTTGTCGGACTATAAACAAAAAATAATTCTAACGTATAATTAATTTCTCACTAATGAATCTATGTAATATTGATTTCATTTTTGAATTATTATTTTAAAATTCAAATACCCCACATTAACATGGGTTATTTGAATTACTTTATAGGTAAGTTGATTAATCGGCGAGCTTTCTTACATCATATAGATAGACTCTTTTCCTCGACTGTCTTCTTCGATCTTTTTCATGATGACGATAAAAATAACAAAAATGATAAAAATAATAAAAATAACAAAAGAAACAATACAAGTAAAAAAAATATCATATACAAAGGCAGATAATAAAGGTAAAGGAAAATAAATAAAGGAATAAAAATAATAATAACTTCGCCAACAGATCACAAACCTCCGACACCCATCTCCAATAAAAAATATTACACAGATAATAAAAAAAACGTGATAAAGAAATGACAAGTGAATGAGTGTGAGAAAACTCGCACTATTGATGATAACATCGACTTGCAAACTGGTTGATATGATTTCAGCATAAATTCCTTTGAAAGTCGATGCTGGATGGATCTGATACTAGGAGAATTATCTGTTGGTAGTAGTGGTCATAGTGGGAGTAGACTTCGCAAGGCGAAGAATTATAGAATCTGTTTTCTAGGTAAAGACTCTTGAGCTTGTCGATTTCTTTCTAACTGAATTTTGCCCGGTTGCAGGCTGGAGAGATGCATTTTTGTACAGATGCTTGTAAAACACTCAATCTGATTTCTGAGTTTCGTTCTATCAATCCGTATTTATAAGACAATTATTCGACCTATTTTGACAAAGTATTAACCTTTTTTAAATGGTTAAGCGATGATAATGCACATAAATATGTTAGTTATCGATATACAAATTCTCCTACAGTGAATGTGACTAAAAATTCTAATTAGTTGATTACACATTTATCAAGCCTACATTGCGTGACACTGAGTACGTAGAAACAAGCGAACTAATATTACATACATATGTATCCGTGATTTATTTTAATTTAATAGTGGGGACTGTAGATAAAAATCAAAATCAAACGAATATTTTGTCATTTTTCTATATTCCTTTCCACAATAAAAAATAGGAACTGAACTTAACAACAGTAGTACATCACGATGGGGAAAGTTATCAAAGACCAACAAATTAATTAGAATTAATTAAATTATTAAAATGCTCAGAGCAGAGTTTTATTGAAAAAACGTCCTTCATATTTTAGGGATTTTTTACGGATGAACTTCTTAAAAAACTGAATGCCATTTTTCAAAATTTATTTTTGGTTTCGTAATTAATTTCGGCGGATTACCCAGTGCCATCTTCAGACTAAATTAACATTAGCTTTTTGCAGCTTATATATGAGAAGGTGATTGTGTAATCAATCATGTAATAAAGGCTCTATTTGAAAATGTTTAACAGAGAAGTTGAGTGTGAAGCTTGGATATTAATTTTTGGATCTAGGGATCTTATTAATAAGGCCTCACACGTTACTCTCTCCCAGTAATTTTTAAATCGATTACACAGAATTTTAAAATAATTTTTTTAGATTCATGGTATTCGGAATAAAACATTTCAAAATTGATGATTTTAAATAGTTTCGCTCCATCATTATACATTGTCTAGGAAATTAAATTGCTTATTTGAATTTATTAAAAAATTAAAATAATTTAAAAAAGTACGGTCTTCTTAAAACCTCAATTCTTTCATTTTAAAATAATCCCATTTTATTCTCTAATAACATGCGATTCTATTAGGAAATATTTAAATCTTAATCGATGAAAAGACCCTTGGGAATAGATAAATCCGAATTGAGATAGAATTTGTTTAAGAATCTGTCAAAGTGGACGAATGTATTTGTTATATATTTTACTAAGGATCTCGTTAATAACAGTTTCTGAAAAACGAGACTACATAAATATTCCATTACTTTACGATGAACACTAGACCGATCGCAATTTATTTTGATATCATCAAAGACAATACCTTTCCATTAATCTGTTAAGTAATTTTTAAAATAAAAAATTAAATGATCGAATTTCCGTTTAAATTGAAATAATTCAAAGAGACATTCGGAAACTTTGAAATAATTCAGTATGAACTCAAAGATAAATTGATTTGTAAAAAGACATAGAAAGATTAATTGAGCTAAATATAATTATCTTTATCCTATTTATATTCAACTTATATTTTTACAAAAAAATAGATAGACTATATAGAATGTAGATTATGATTTTATAATTCCTGTAAGTTGCATTAACAATATCTTCTTTAGATCATAAGTTTTACACAAAACTTTTTAATGAAAATTATACACAAATTTAATCAAATTTCTTTTCTTTAATCCAATTTAATAATTTCAATAGAATAGATTTATTGAATTTTTTAAGTCATTTCTTTCGATGTACCGTATTTTTCCGTGCATAAGATCCCCCCTTATTTTTGGGTATGAATTTTTGAAAAAAAGTTCAAAAAAGTACCTTAATTCACTCCAGAAAATAAATTGAAATCTTTTGTTTATGATAAATATTTCAAATATTTACTAATTTTTGAAAATTCGCGTAAAATGTTCACAAAATTTTGACAAAAAGGGGTTTTATACACGTAAAAATATGGTATATGCTAAACTTTTATAATTTAAAATTTTCTCTGAAATTTACCACTTTTGTTGAAAAAATATTTACTTTAACTTATAATTTCTTTTAAAATAATTAATTTCGTTCTACATTATTAATTTCAACCGAATTATTGCTTTTTTATTTCAGTTTAACTTCTTTATTTCTTATTTTAAAAATTTTACTAAATATTTTCTTTTTGAAAATATATCAATATTAATTAATCTAAACTTTTTAACTTACGATTTTTTGTTTATTGTAGCTATAATATCGTTTTTTAGATTTTTAAAAATTGTTTGGCGAATATAAAATTTTAACTTATAATAAAAGGATACGGAAATCACAAAATAATTCTCATAAATCGGTTAAAATTTAATGTATCATTTAATGTAAAAGAAGCGCGGAAAAGGTAATATGTTAAGTTTACGTGGAATAGATGATAGAAGTATTTGTAACGTCAATATCAGAAGTCATTTTAACTCAATTTATATATTTATTAATAACAATTATCCACACAAAATTTTCAACTATTTCCTAAATTTGTAATAAATCCGCAGACCTCTATTTTCCAATAATTTTAAATTTATTTTAAACCAAATTAAAATATTTAATAAGAAATTTAAAAAATAATAGCAAATTTTTATTAAAATCAAGAACGCCATTAAAATCAAATTTTATTTTCGCAATATTTTTCGGTGGATTTTTCACCATCTTCAGGCTGAATTAACAACAATTTTGCTGTCTTATATATAGCACATTGATGATTATGCAAACATTTTTCATAATAACTAATTAAATATTTTCAACAAAGAGGAAGAGAGACTTGTTTGGACATTAATGGGCAGATTAAATGATTTCATCAATAATGCCTCACAAGTAACTCTTTCCAAATAATTTTTAAAATTCTTGCACAATATTTTAAAATTAGTTGTTTTCACCTCCGATCTACAAACCTTCATATGTCCAGCAATATTACTTCCATTACCCAATCGTCCATGCTCCTGAATCCGTTTACAGAGATGACGAGACCTTTCTTCAATGTATGTAGCGTTGCACCCATTACACGAAAATTGATAAACCAGATTGGAACATAAACTCAAAGGAGTACGAGATTTATGGCTGAACATACTTTGAAATTTGTAAAATTTAGAAATAATTTCTAAATTCAAATTTTTACTAGCGATTGATTTTAAAATAGACGATTTAAATTTTTTGTAACGTTTTGAATAAGGAACAATTAGCATATAACCAATATTAGAATTTTCATTAGATAATATATCGGTTTTAATTCTTCTTTACCCAATAATTTTTCATGTTCTTTATTCATTAATTTATCTATCGTCTCATTAGTTAGTTTCTCTAAAAATGATTTCGAATAGCCATTTTTCTGGAATAGTTCTGTTAGTTTATCTATGCTTGCATCTGCTTTTTCATATGGTGATGATAGATACAAAAACGTAAATAACTTTTTATCATACTTCTATTATATTTAGGTTCACAGAAGCTTTTAGTAGTAGTATAATAATTTTTAATTAGTTATTACGAAAGATGTTTGCATAATCATCATTTTGCTATACATAAAACAGCAAAATTGTTGTTAATTCAGCCTGAAGATGGTGGAAAATCCACCGAAATATATTGCGAAAATAAAATTTGATTTTAATGGCGTTCTTGATTTTTAAAATTTTATAAAATATTTAAGAAAACTATTAATTTACGTATATTTAATATTCAATATTTTTATGTTTTAAATATTTAATTTTTTATCAATATTCTTAATTGATTTCAAAATTTGAAAAATAAATTTAACAGATTTTAATAAAATTTTTTTAATAAAATTCAAATAAAATTATTATTTTTAAAAATACTGTTTTCTCTGTTATCTGTTTTTAATCCATTAATGTTTTACTAAACTAATATTTTAAATCAAATAAATTTATAAAGAA
>MQRK01201329.1:9296-23749 GCA_001938485.1 Girardia tigrina
CCCTAATGTTGTGTTCTATATGCTTGTTTGTATACATATTGTCCTTCAAGCGCCTTCTAAGAATATTTAAACCCTGATTTGCAATTTCAAAACTGGACGACAAACTCCAAACTCTAATTCCATATTCTGAAGGAATAATAAAAATGTGAGGGATAATTGTGAATGTTGTAAGTTTGTTGTTTTTATGCTGTTTAGATTTGTGACTCTCCTACTCAGATGGGATTGATATGTTATTTGATTAATTATTTGAATCTAATGAAATTAATTTAATGATATTAAATTAAAGTACTAATTAATTAAAGTTTGATAATTGTGAATTTTAATAAAATTTTCAGTAAACGATTTTAACTTATTAAATTTAATATTTTCAAAAATTAATGTTTATTTTAAAACTACATAATGTATTTTTATCCAATAAAAATTATGAGAAATTAAAATGTAATATTAATATTTCCCCATTCATTAATTTTTTCATATTTAACTATTTAATCAAAAACTATATTAATCAAAGAAAGATGACCTCTGAAAATTGTTGTGAAGAATCTGTTTGTGTTGTAAATAAATGTTTGCATTCAAATTGTGATGTTGTTAATAAAAAAATAATACATATTTATACACAATACATATGCAAAAATTAAATCGAACAAACGACGATGTTTAAAAGGGCATAACTAGCAATTAATACAATGTAGAAAAATTGTTCGAATAATCATGATTAAAAATAGAAATTGAAAAACCAACTAGAGCGATGTCAAACGGTGAACGATCTTCCGAGAGTTGTGACGACTCTAAATGTGATAATAATAAAAATTCTTGTGAAAATTGTCTCAAGGATCTTAACAATAATAAACATAATAAACATAAATATATATTGTGAAAATATAATTTGATTAAAGCTTCTTATATATAATTATTGAGCATGTTTCGATGTTTCATATATCATCATCAACAATTTTTGAAAATTTGAATATTTAATATTTAAATTTTGGTTTTATTAAATAATATAATTTTAAAAGATATTTCAAGGAGGAGGAGATGGAACTGGTCAAGATCCTAACAAAAGGAATAAGAATGATTTCCAATATGAAGCCCCATACAAGATAATCAGATTTATTTTGCCGCATCAGGTAGATATCCAATTTCCACATGATGTGAAAGAGAGACTCATTGAATGGTTGAAACATTGGATGGGTTTCAAAGGAAGGGGAGAGTTATGATATTAAATTTATAATTTGTTTTGATAAGACGAGTTTTTGAGGGATAACAAGCCTATCGTAACATACAAATATCAAATTTTCAAACATTGCTGATGATGATGTATAAAACATCGAAACATGTTCAATAATTATATAAAAGAAGTTTAATCAAATAATATTTTCACAATTTATATATTTATGAACAAAATCATGAAAAAAATATTGTTTAAAAATTACACTTAATCCAAATCTTATTTTGTATTTAACTTAACAGAAGTCAATTTTCTTTATCATTATATTATATTATATTACTTTTTATTGAATAAAATTATATTTAAATCAAAATTATCCAATATAATTGAATATACAATACAAAAATATTAAGAAAAATAATTATAGTTTATTTTTTTGAGTCAATAATTAAAATTGTTTTAAAATTATTTTTCAAATTGTTTTAATTTTATTGATAAAATTTATCAAACATATTTTACGAATTGTTGACGAAGACAAAATGTATTTATTGTTGATTTTATTTTGTTGGAACAAATTCGATAACCAATTTTAGTTGTTGTAGATGATAAAATCGCATCGAAAGATTTATTTGTTTTAATACACAAAGCATTGAAACAAAATAATTATATATTCGTCTCATTCGGTCATTAAAAGTTATAAATCATTAATTATTGATAATAATAATTTGCATTTTATCTGATAATAAAGAGAAAATTATTGTTACGCATAAATAATGACGAAAAATGTGATTTTGTCATTCGTTTATTTCCTGAAGGCAAGGGGGCACAGCCGAATTTCGAGGATACCGGGTATATTTAAATAGAAAATATTTTATTCTTCCATCAATGAAACTCAATTTTAAAGATAATAAAATATTTAAAAATAATAAAAAGGATAAATAGTTAAAATAAAAGCAACAAATGACAGAAACACCGTCGAAAATTGCGCCCCGGACACATTAATAAAAAAATTAAACTACCGTATTACTTCGATTTAACGCCGCGGCGTTTATTTCAAATGCTGATTCGAAGGTGTGGCATTAAATCGAAATAATACGGTATATATATATATATATATATATATATATATATATATCCGTCACAAATATAATTTTCAAGATTTTTTAGTTTAAAGACAAGTGAACGGTTTTTTTTAATAGAGAAAAAAATCATAAAAAGGCGGTGTTAATTATAAAATATTGCATAAGGATGCGGCGTTAAATCAAGGGCGGCATTTATAAGAGGATGGCGTTAAATCGAAGTAATACGGTAAGTCGCCAATAAATAAAATTGGTCAAAAGCGTTTTTGAATATGAAATAAATGATAAATTTTTAATTTTGATAAAATGTTTTTTATATTAGTTTTTTTGGTCAAAAGATGAATTAAATTAAATTATATAGCATTAAATTATTAAATTATTTTCGGAAATATTTCATCGGAAGAAAAATCAAAGAAATAAAATTAAATTAAATGAATTTGGTCAGGAGTGTTTAGTCGGAAGATAGATAAATTGAATAAATCTTATTTTGATGGTGAAATGAAAAATAGTACACAAACAAACAGATCGATCACATTATTAAAATTACATTGGTCAAATTATGTACACAAATATGGGTTAAGGAAGGATTAAAGGAAGAAAACATTGAAGAACACAAACAAATAATCAAAATACCATATTATGAAGGATTTTAGCATATAAACAAATCATAAGTAGTGTCACATTTGTTTCAATACATCCAAAGTTAAAAGCATTCTCTCGAATAAATCAAAAACGATTTTTGGATTACAAGCTGATCTGCCTTATACATTTGATTGTTACGGGTGTAAAAAATCGTCAACTCAAAACCCGGATTGGTGAGCATTCACAATCAAGTCAATCCAGTAAAGCTCTTGATCATAGGTTACATTGTATAAATAGAAACTCTTCTGTTTCGAAGGTTGAATTTTCTGTTTTACAGAAGGGCTTTGATTCACACTATGAGAGACAGTTTTGTATATAATCATTTATAAAACACTACAACCAATTAATAAACATTCAAAATGGAAAAAATTTTTTCTTAATTTTTAAAATATTTTGACATTATTATCCAATGATATCTTAAATTAAATAAATAAATTGTTCCCTTTTCAAGTAACATTAAAAAAGTAAATATCAAATATTAATGCTGATGATGGAAAAGAACTTCCAAAACATGTACAATAATCAATTTCTAAAAAAAGCTTTAACAAAGTTATTTTTTCAAAATATTAAATTTATTTATATACCGAATCATCATTTAATTTATTTAACATAGAGAAAGACATAGAAACATCCATTAAGTAACCATTTACTTTTTCATAATTCACGATATTTTTCGTTATTATCAGAACATTATCAGTGGATCGTCCATTGATAGAACGTATTTATTAAATTACCAAAACAAACCAAAAAGGAGTCTGTATCAAACACTGAATATTTTTCAAAATTCTGATTGAATAGAAATAACTTAAATACAATCAGAATTGTCTCAGCAAAGCTTTCGTAATTCGACATCGTTCTAAATTGATAAATTTTAGTTAATGTTTTTAATAAACAATTATTCGAACAGATTTTTCATTATTTTCAGATTTTATTTTTAAAGTTCAAATTTTGTAGTTTTAATAACAATTTTATCTACTTATTAATTTTATTTAAAACATGATTTTATGTAAAGAAAGAACATTTATTTAATTTAAAACTTAGTTAAAAACGATTTACTTTATTTAAATTTTTAATATTAAAATTTGAAACAATTTAATATTTTTAAAGTTTTTTAAATATGCTGTACTTTAAAATGCAAATTATGCTCGAATCATCATTCATTGTGAACATCTAAAATATCAATTTTCCATCTGGGTGGGAGAAACACATTTCCAAATACTAAACTCAACATACCAAATTTAAAATATTCCTCACAATCAACATAAATAAATGGTTACACATGAGATCTCAATGTAGATTGAGAATTAGAGCGTTTAGAATTTCAAATGTGCTAAGCAGTTGAAAGGTGCTTATCCACTAGAAATTGTTTCTCATAGCTAATAGTTATGGAGCATTGCTATACAAAATTATTCACATTTAGGAGTTAAATTAAAATCAGAGGAATATTTGTATACAATTTTTTAGCTTTCGTTCTAATTGATACCGCATATTTGGGCATTATTGAATGATACATAACAGTCAAGAAATTAGTGATCAGTTAAAATTTATAAATTGAATTCTTTATCAAATATAAAATTAAAAAGCTTTCATTAATAACAAATGAGAATAATGCTGCTTTTAAAATTAGATTTTTGTAAATTAAAAAATCATAATGAGATATTAATATTGAAACAAATATTTATTGTAATTATATTTTATTATTATTAAACCACTTTGTTTAATTTATTATAATTTCATAAGTTATTTTAAATCCAAACCAAAATTGTTCATTTGTATAAAAAAAGTTTAGTTTATTGACTTAAAATTAAATAGATGACTTTATTGACACAATACAAAAAAATGACTTTTATTGACTTTAACATTTTTTTCCTAGCTAGATTTTACAAAATTGATAAAAGTAACGTGTATCTTGCACAATTTTGGTTTCCATAAAAAAAGTTGACTTTATTGACTTTCTGGGGCCCTGATAATAACATTATCACTGTTTCCCGATTCGAAAACTATAAATATGGTAGATTGTAATAGGTAATCAGAACAAATTATTACTCGATTGTCTTCAAGTTTTCTAGATAACTAACAATATAATAAAGATTTATTCGGAAACATATGCAATATTTAATAAATATGTGACTTATGACGACTTTTAGTCTTTCAGATTAAATGAATCTTCTGTTCAAAAGTATAAATTGAATGATGCTAGATTGATAACATTTGATTACATAAAATAGAAGTTTAATTTCACTAATTATTGAAAGATCAAATCAAAGTCAATTATTGCACAGCTTCTGTCACTGTTAATTGCTGTTAAAGATGCGTTGTTAGATCCAAATATGTGAAAAACAAAAAATAAATAAAACAATGAAGAACAATAATGATCGTTTCAATAACGTTTCGTTATCTTTATGTGATCACCGTATACTCAATCTGCCCAAAGAAAGGAAGTGGCCCGATGAATTGACAAAAAAATATAATGAGGAATGTGACCTGAAATTAGTTGTTAAAAAATATGTTAAAGAAGTAAATGCACTCTTTGTTGAATATCAGAACTGGTTTAAACATAAATCTTTTCGATTCTTCAATGCCCTTCGTTCAGTCCAGTGTTTCAGCGGGGGTCTCATTGGTACAGAAATTCGAAATATGGATCAGTTCGAAAAGTTGGTGTTGGAAATTAGAAAAGCGCAGAGTCAACAAAGTATGCAGATGACAAATTTGAGTGTTCTGGAAGAATTTCTTCAATTTTGGAACAAACTCCAGTTATTAATTGATGATTTCAAAACCTCTTTGATGGTGAAAATTTCGGAATTTTTCGAATCCGTCAGTAAGTTGCAAATTCCGGAATACTTTTCCGAGTATCAAAACCTGAGTGAATATCTTTTCAAAATTTCAGAAAAAGATTGGTCTTTTGAAAAGATAAAACGATCGGATACGGAATACCTCTTTACGTTTGCAATTAACTCATCAAGCAGCGTTTGGGAGGCTAATTTGGTCTATAATATCCCCCACATTTTAGGATTTGTTGTAAAAATATGTCATCTCATTGAAAAGATACATATCGAAAAGTTATAACATCTTCTGTATTGTATTAATAAAGTTTATATATATTTTTTGTCGTTCTCTAAAGAATATTTTATCGGAATTTATTAAACATTATAAAATTACACGTTTTAAAAATACTTTATTTTATGTAAAGTTTTAAGTTTACACTCATAATTTTTAAAAGGGAGGTTTATAGGTAAAAATAAATTAATTTACTAATTTAAAAGTCTTTCCTGCATATTTTACATGGTTTCCTTCTTGGAATCCCAACACAATCCTACTGGAGACAATGTGCTTCAATCCATATGATTCGAATGATGAAACGTCATACCACTTATTTTACCAGTATCTTCCACTTAAATTTGCATTCCTTTCCATGGACAATAAACCTCTCAGTGAGAATAGAAGGTTTAAATGATTTATGCTGGTTAATAATCAGTCGTTCGATTCAGTGCAATGATAATTTATTATTTTTTCCTATCAGAAAAATAATGTCAATATTAATGAGTCTAGTTGACTTCCTGGTAAATAGAGCGTCTTTATCAATTGTCACAACCATCCCCTGTTTTTCTAGTTAAGTGTTCAATCAGGGGATTTTTCATCCTTGAAAATTATTTCCCTCAATATTTTTATTTTTATCTTTATGATATACCGGATGTTGTGAAAGTCTTGTCAATGGACTTTGACATTAGATTTAATGAACTTAAGCTGATATGTTGAAATTTAATTATATTTGGTTTATAGATTATAAGTATTAACATTTTTTTAAAATTAATCTTTGATATTTCGAAATCTGTTAGTAAATGCATACGACAAAATGTGTTGATTTTACCACATTGTTTCGTATGGACCACCTTGACGATGAAATAGTCTTGCAACAGGGATGCAAACGAGAATCTGCATAGCAGGCTTAGGAGTAGTAGAAAATCTTAGCTCAGTCGAAACCACTTTTAACGTTATATTAAGGTTTATCCTGAGAATCTTGTGTTTGGTTATAGCATCAAGTCCTATAATCATTTCAACCCACAATGGAAGAACATTCATTATAATTGCTTTTACATTACTCATCAGCAGCCTCCCTCACAAACTACACTTATCAGACTCACATAACTTTCACTGTAAACTGCCTCACCAATGATCAGTCTAAATTTAACTCACTCTTTTTTTTAACTCACACATTTTTTTTAATCCTACCACACAATGCCGCACAATGCCGCGCAATTAGAGATATGATGCAGTCTGTATCAATCATTGCTACTTTTCTAATAATAAAAAATTAAGACTGAAGTCAACATCGAAGAACCCACACGGAGACTGTCATCTAATTTTGCGAATTGGCAGCCTCCGTCTCCCCGTTTCCCGAAAGATTAGAGCATTCAGACTTACGATGGTCATTTTTCCCACAGTTGAAGCCCTTTAATGGACACTTACTTTGATTATGACCCAATTTCATGCAGCAATAGCACTGTATCACTGCTGGGGTTCTCGTCTTGTTCGATCTGCTGTCTAATTCTGTCTCAACTCCTGCCATGGTATATTGTGGCGACAAGTTTGCTTGGAACAATACGCTTTTGGTTGGTGATATTATCTTATTTTTTTATCATATCTTCACCGTAAAACACCAGCACTTGATTCCTCCCATTTGCGGGGATAGAGTCAAGAAAAAACAAGGAAATTACCTCCTCTGGCACCGCTTTTCCTCCACAGGCCACCGCCAACATATTTTTCTGCCAGTACACTCACTCGGCAATAACAAGAGTTTCTTCAACTCCGTCCATGTTTGTGCTTTTGACTTGCCATATACTCTCCTCAGGGCGTCTTTAATTGTGCCAAGATCTTGTTTTGCGCTTTCATCGAGTAGCATCCAGGTAGAATATGCTTCACCAGTCAGGATCAGCGGAATGAGTGACGCTAATTTTGACTCACTCCAGAATATTCCTGAGGCTGTTTCTAATTGATCAATCCAGTTTTCGACATCTTCTTGTCCACTGAATTTTGTCACCACATCGGTAATTTTCAAATTCTCCATTCTCTCCAATACCACGATAGCTTGTTATATAAAGATATATAAAACTGCAACAAGAATATGCTCTATTGAATTCAAATACAATAATATCTGAATATAAAAATAAATATACAATAAATTATTTTTATAATATTTTCGAAAATTCATCATAATATCGTCACAAAAATATTTTAATTGAATAAACGATAATTTTTTGTTTCGTCCTAAAATTAAGAATTTTACTTTTTATGTTTTTTTAAATTTGGAATTCAACATTTTTTCTATTTTTAAATCACCATTTTTAATTTTTATTTATGGTTTTGGGATTATTGAATTTAGTTTGTTTTCTTTTAATTTTTGATATTTAATTATAATATTTAATTTGAGTTTTTTAACTAACTCATCCTAATTATAATTGAAAGCAAAACTCATATATTTTAAAGTACATGTTCTGATGACAATATTTTAAGAAGAATCAAAATGATTGAAATGTTATATTTTAAGGGGTTTCTGCTTCTTTCTATATTCCAGATTCGGTTTTAAATAATATTAATCTGTTTGATCATTTAAAAAAACACCTAAAGCATATAATGTTTTAAAAAAAGGAATATTTTAAAAACAAATAAACACCATTTAAAAATATATTTTGTGATAATATACTTCGACGGTTTAACCGTCATCATCAGATCACTGATTATGTTCTTTTTTATTGCTTTTACATAAGAAATGAATGATTATGCAATCACTAACGTAAGTCTAATCGAAAACTCTTAACAAATTAGTTGAGAGTGCTGTTTGAACATTTATTTTTCGATCACATGATCTTATCAACAATGCTTCACATGACACTCTCTCCCAATAATTTTTAAAATGCTTGCACAAAATCTTAAATTCATTTATGCTCATATTACATTTACACGTTTTTTACGCTCAGCAATATTACTCTTTCCCCCTTTTTGACTGTGTTCTTGGACTCTTTTGCAGAGATGACGGACAGTCTCTCCGATGTATGTGGCATTGCACCCATTACATATTGCTAACACAAGATTATACAATAATTTGAAAATGTAACAATTTTCCTGAATATAAAAAGCAATAAAGATTTTATTAGAATACTTTGGATCCATTATTATATTATAATTATAAATAGAAATATGTTATCATTAATATTCGTATAAATGTAATTTTCTTCACAATCACAAAATATTTTAATCAAAATTAGAACACCATTTGTTAAAATTTCGGTGGATCATCAAACTAAGTTTACATTTGTTTCGCCGTTGATATATTAAAGTAATGCTTTTACGATCAATATTATCATCATGTTCTAGTTAAAAATATGGAGCAGAAAAGTTGAATATGAGGCTTGGCATATTAATTTTTGGGTACATTAATATTATTAATGAAGCCGCACACGTCACTCTATCAATATTTTTAAATTCCAATCTACAGAATTTTAAAATCATTTTTAATAACTTTCTTTTAACAATTTAAATTATATTGTTTCATTATCAAATTTCCAATGCTCATTGTTTCGTATACTGGATGATAATGGAAAGTCTCTCTAATTTATGTGGTATGAAATCAAAAAATATATATTTGTTATCGAGGTCTGAACACAAACCGAAAGACGTTGGAAATTAATTATTAAACAATATATATTATATCAATTTTTTGTCAAGTTTAAAGACTTATTAAGCACACCACATATTTACTGAGTAGATAAAACTATCATCATGTTATTCTACGTTTTTTATAAAATAGTACCTATATTTATTTTAACAAAAACGAATAGGTTAAACAAAATTCTTTAAATTGAAAGTATGACAAAAGTTTTAAAGAAAAAAGAAAATTAAAAAAAATCTATTTCATATTTATTTTTCAGATATCTTTGAGGTAAACAAATAACTAAACCGACATTAACTCCATGAGTTATTACTCGGAAAATTCAGAACACGTCTCAAAACAAAAAATGAAAATCACAATGAAAAAAAATGAAATTTAACTTTAAAAATGAATGAAATATGTCAAAATATCAATTTTAATATATTATTTAAGGGTCATTCCATTTTGTTCAGGAAAGATCAAATCGGATGTCCAAAAAAATAATTTGGATGTTCCTAGTTTCGTAACTCTCTTAATTTGCTAAGGTTTACAAAAGTATTTTTACAAAGATTATACTTTTATACTAATGTTTATACTGCACAGAAATATAAATAATCCACGGTCATTTGCAGTGACGGAGAGCATAAAGAAATGAATGCTAAAGTTTAGTTGTCGTAACTCTCCTTGACTTCATATGCCTTATATCTGGATATCTGAGTCTTACGGTGTAATGATCAGAGTTATAATAACTTAAACTTCTTTGACTGTGTCTAAATTTTGTTAAGGATGGTCTATTCCCATATTTTTGACATAAGAGTTGCAACATCACTGATTTTGCAGTAGATCTAAATAGTTTTCCCGTAGCACAATAGAAAAACCAGTTAGAACAAGCATTAAGAAATGAAAATGACCGAAAGAGAAAATAAAAAAATTTTCTGTTCCATTCGTCCATTTTTGGATTAAAGAAATTCAAATACATTAGAAATATAAGAAGGGGAAAGGTTGTCAACATATACCAAATGTTCATTGAAATTAATAATTGAGTTACATGTGTAGCAACATTGTGTCCTCCATGCCGATTGGATAGATTCCTCAGCGATCCTGGAGAAGACCATAAAGATGCAGTGTCAAGTGATGTATCATTAACATCTATTTCATCTTGATTATAATACGTTTCATGGGTCGTACAGGAAAAGGTTCGAGAACGAACAAAACTGTAAATGATTGATGGTTTAGATTTTGGGGAATGAAAGTTCTTTTGATATTTACAAATATTCCAACATATTAAGGCAGTCGATCCGATCATACTTAAAAATGGAATAATTCCCCAGATTATCATATCACAAAGACTAGTAATGATAAAATATGCTTGATCAGGTGGATCACAATCCCCGTTTATAAGTCTCCAATGAGTTAAATAAATAATATGAGGCAAAAATAGTATCAACGATACACTGTACCAAATTATTGTTAACTTTGACATATTTAATGATGATCTAGCTTGAATTGGCCGAAGAATCAAATAGACCCTTTGTAAAGACATCAAAGCTTGCATATAAGCCGACCAATAAAAAAAGTAATTAGATAAAAATGAATGTATGGGACATAATACATTGTTTATATCTCGAATATCAAATCCAATCCACATTTTCAAAAGCATCCACAAAGTATCAAGAATAATAATCATAAAATCTCCAACACAAATACTTATCAACCACAACAACAACGTTTTAGGAAAGAGTTTTGACATTGTTAAAAACAACAAACAAAAAATACTTCCTAACACTCCCACCAACATCATCAAAGGTAAAATCCAACTTAAATAATATTTACACATCGAATGAAATGAAATATAATATAAATCACTAATATTATTTCGGTCTCTTGCGGCAAATAAATAACACCAATTTTTAAAACTGTAATTAGCCATACGACAGACGATAGAAAAAAAAATAAATGAAAATTAATTGTTTAATTGTTAATTTATAGTTTAAAAAATTAGTTATATTTTCTTATTAAATATAAAAAGATATCATATCCAATAAAAAGATAGCGGCAAATGTTTTCCGTTATTTGAGAAAAAATATTTCATTAAGACGAAAATATATCTTTACGAATTCCTGATAATAACAACGATTTATCAGAATCTGTCACGATAATTTTTAAATGCTCTTAGTCGTCCATTTGATTCTCGGAGTTTAATAATTCATTTATGATAGATAATATTTAGATTTTTTTTCATAAAAAAATATTTTAAAACATTTAAAATAGAAATTAATCAAGTAATTTCAAGTGGAATAACAAACAATGAGTTTTTTTTTACTAATTTTTACTTAAATATTGAAATATTTTTTTGAAAAAAAATTAATTTTTTTAATAAAATAAATTTATAATAATTTTCAAAAAAATTTTTAATTCGTAAAAATTTGATTTGAAAATTCCAATTTAAAATTGATTCTTTGAAAAAAAAACTTTTTTTAATAAACTATTTAACAAATGATAATTTGTTTTACTGAATCAATTTACGAGATGTTAAAATTAATTGTAAATATTCACAGTTTAAAAATCGTTATTTCGGGTTAATTTCAATTGATAAATCGGGTTTAAACATTGATTAATCGATAATGTCGAATTTATTATGGATGAATTAATAGAAAATTATATCGAATATTTGTTTAATCTTAAGAAAAAAGTTTACGAATTACAAATCGAATTAAATATTTAATTGAACTTTCAGGGTGTCACTATCACCGACACCGAGCACTACATCGAGAAATGGGATTTGAATATCGATGAGCTGATTTTGCATTTCCAGAAACATATCGATTTGAATAAGATCTTTCATTTGCCGAAGTCATCTCGGTTTTATAAAGGACACACTAACAGAGAGAAGTACGAACTTTTGGTTAAATGCTTTACGATTTTGCATAATTATTCCAAGAATTTGTTGTTGGATTTCGGGTTGTATAGTCAGAAAACGATTCAGGTGAGAGATTGGATTAGAACAAGCTTGATGGATTGGTGTCTGTGTAGGATGATAATGCTAATATTTGCGACTGTCTCGTTTTTATTCCGGATTACAGTAGTTATTTGTCGAATTTGTTGGGATATTCTTATGATCGGAACAAGAAAGAATGGATTATTACTGATGAGGAGTTGACGGACGAGAGACAGATGGAGTTGGGAAAGTTCTGTGTGATTTGTGGCTACACTAGACATCAACTCAATGTACGAATTGGTATTTGCAGTGGTCATAATTATGGTTCTTAAGATTATTTGTTTAATTCATAGTGTTTCGATCAATAGTGTCTCAGGAGTTATAAGGAATATATAAGATAAAACATATATAAATCGTAAAGTAGAATTTATATATACAAGGGATAAAAATAAAACGATACATTTCGGGATACAAGTCCAATAATCAGGTCAATCCACACCATGTACTCAACTAGCACACTACCAGGTATACAAGTATGAAATCCGGATTTCAGAAATCAGATGGTGCACATGTGCAATAAGTAGTTTAAAAATTGGTCACTGCTGCCTATTTATTGTGTAATTATCAAGGGTCTGATGCATAACTTATAAATTGATTACGTGTTTGAATAGTGTTGTATATTTTTGTGCAACATTTCGAAATTTATACTACATGTAAAAGTAATTCTAATGGAATACTGATTCTTCCGCTAGAATCACTTTTAACCAATAAGTAAAAAATTAAACAACAATAATAACAATGATAACAATCGTCAAAAGAAAAATAAATAAAAGTACTCCGTTATTGAACGAACTTTTAATAAGAAAATACATACAAGAATTCCACGAACAGAGAATCATAGTTGGCAATCATAGTTATTTTCCGAATCATTGAATTATTTATTCTTCAGAATTAATAATATTCCATAAATGCATTTTATTTTGTCATGGAATTATTATTAATAGATGTAATATTTTTGTGACTGATGGTCGCCAAGCTTGATATATTGGTTTAACGACCGCTAACAGTCGGTCAATTGCCAATAAGTCGAATATAAACATTTGAATAATTAACATTACTGTTCGAGAAGAGGTTATTAATTCTCTGGTTTGGTACGATAAAGACGATCAATTTCATTGTAAACACAAATGTTGCTCTTTTGCCGAGAATTAAACTTGAATGTTTCATGTACATTATTCCGAGAAAGGAATTTAGAGGAAGTCCAATTAATAGTATTAACAGCATCACAATTTGAATGCAAACATTTATTGACAACACAAACATTTTCTTCACAACAATTTTCATTGGTCATCTTTCTTTGATTGATGTAGTTTTTTTGCTAATATATTCAAATCTAAAAAAACAATGAGTGGGAAAGATTAATAATAAATTTTAATTTCTCATAATTTTTATTGTATAAAAGTCATTACATAATTTTTTAAATAAACATTAATTTTTAAAATATATTACATTTAATAAGTTAAAATAATTTACTGAAAATATTATTAAAATTCATAATTATCAAACTTTAATTAATTAGTACATAAAATTAATATCATTAAATTAATTTCATTAGATTCAAATAATCAGTCAATAAACATATCAATCCTATATGAGTAAGAGTGTCACAAATCTAAACAGCATACAAACAACAAACTTACAACATTCCAAATTATCCCTCACATCCCCCTCGATTTAAATGGCTTTAGCCATTTTACATTTCTTATTAATATTTTACCATTGTTTAGTTGCAATTCATAACTTCTTTCATGTCTCCGTCTTATTATCATTGCAGGGCCAATATATCGGTCGTCTTTTTTTTGATGCATTTTCTCTCTTTATCAATACCTGGTCTCCAACTTTGAAAATTCTTCTCGTTTCTGGAGCTTTCCCTTCTTTTCCCATTTGGTTTCCTTTATCTTCTTTATTTTTCCACCAATG
>MQRK01201332.1:17350-27388 GCA_001938485.1 Girardia tigrina
GAACAAACAACTAGAAAACGAAGAATATGTTTAAACGAAGAAGTATTTGAGCAAGTAAATATGTTGTTCAAGCATAAGTCCCCAAAGGAACTCGCGTTGCTAACCAATCTTGAATATTCGACGATAACAAAAGCCATTCAAAAGATCGAAAATTCTCCATCTGAAGCGAGGTTCACTGATTTATATAACATACCTGGAAGGAAAGTGAAAAATAAAGTAGATTTACATGCTGAAATCAGTGAGAGATTATCACAAGTTGGTTTGAAGGAAAAGCTCACCAAGCATATTTCTTTAGCATAACTTTGCAGAGAGGTAAAAGCAGCTGGCCTAAAGAGAAAACGATTAAACAAAAGGCTATTACTGCAACTACAGAAGAAAATATTAAAAAATAATTGATTTCTATGGTATAGTAATTAGTTATTCAAACAGAAATTTATTATTTTTAGATGAGTCAGGATTTAACCTTCACACATCTATTAATTATGGATATGCAGTTAGTAATGAAAATCCTCTTATATATCAACCAAATTCAAAAGGCTGAAATACATCAATGTGTGCCATTATTAATGGTTTGGTCCTTATTAAATTGATTCATGGTCCTTACAATGGTAATATTTTTACAATGTTCATTAATGAATGTTTTGAAAGGGGAATATTGGTCAGATCTCATTTAATAATTATGGACAACGTACGTTTCCATCATGGTCAAGTAATGAAACAATTTTTTAATTCCTTTAATCTTGAGTGTTTATACTCGCCACCTTATTCTTCAGATATAAATCCAATTGAAAATCTGTTTGGTACTATTAAATCTTATTTAAACACCATTAGACCAAGAGCTTCTAACAAAAATGAACTGTACAGAAATTTTAGTACGGCAATTGCAATGGCTACAGGAAATCTGAATGAATATTACAGATCTTCTGGGTGCCAGTGCCAGGTTGAGCGTATACAGATGGGTGATCATCTTGTTCAGGAACTGAGTGAGTCTTATGTCTCCAAACGGCCGAGTCCTAAAATATTGCTCGAGGCGCGCATCGAAAGTCTGCAAGTGTGCCTTCATTAAGTGTTGGCACAACTGATCGTATGGCCGGTCGTGTGCCATGAAAACCGGCAGTTCTTTGTATAACTCTTTCAGTGGTTCCATTGGGAGTGCGGCAACCAAGAGTGTTGGCTCCTGATCAATTTCAACCGGAAGTTCATGAGTCCGAGCCACATGCGCGGTGAGCCATCATCGTCGAGGAAGAATGGTGTGATAGGGAGTGACGCCGTGTAACGGTGACTTGTGACAGTATCCTTCCAGTAAGCGCTGAGAAGTCTCTGGTTTCGTCATGATCTCCGACCCCCTGGCAGTATGAAGTAGCAGATGATGGTAGCACCCGTAGTAATCCAGTATTTTCTAAAAGAGAGATTGGTGCACAGCGGTTTAAACCCCTTATAGAGTGTGACTGGATGTTCCGACTAGCTGCTGATGATGTTTATGATGTGTTCGATAAGATATTCGGTTGACAATTGAAGTGGGGGGACATTGTCCCCTTCAGTGTTGATTGTTATTGTGGTGTATTTATTGTTATTGTGGAGTTATTGTTTTCAGTGTGTTTTCGATGTGGTGAATGCGTATGTGATCGTCGAATGCTGTGTGTGAGTGAATTTCGTTAATGTGGTGCGTGAGAGTGTTCATTGCGGTGCATGTGTGGTGATTGTAATGTGTGTATGTGTTGCAGCACCCGCGTTTCAAAGAACATTCAAAATCGGTTACCTGTGTTGCATCGGTTGATCCCACTTCTGACAACAATGAGTTGTCCGCTGCCGAACCGAGATGTGGCGACCAGCACCTCTTAATTGTACCGGGACTCGGTGCCCCGAAAGATCGGCGTGTCGGTCCTGCCGGTGGCGTCGCGTCGGTTGGTGGTCCACTCGATGAGTCCAAGTGGGTCGTCCGGATATCGATTCGCCGAATGATGAGGTTGTAGATGTGACCCATCTTATTTCATCCGATTAAGAATAAAAAATTGAAAAGGAAAATAAGAACTCCGTTGCTTTTAAAAACATTAATTTTCACCTATATACTTACCACATTTGAATTTGAATTTGTATCGCGTTTTTTTATATTTTAGTTTATTTTAAACACTAATTATTTAATTATTGTTATTTTTTATTTCGATCGTTTTACCGGAGCACCACATACATAAATTAAATTTTTATTTTTAAAAACTTATATTTTGAACGGAGAAGCTACGAAAGACATTTTCCAGTTCATTTTAAATTGTGATTTTTATTTTGACTTTAGATTTTGTATTTTGAATTAATTAAACAGAAGGAGAAGCACCATAGGAAAAACACGATAGAAGAAACATCGGAGGTGAAATGATCTTCACCCTTCGAAGATTGTTGCAATTTCCATTAATATTTGTTTCATACAAAGATAATTTTAAAAGATTTTTAGAATTTATTAAATAATAAAACATTTGATTCATATAAATCGTTTTACAAAAGAAGTATAAGAATACATCATAAAGAAAAATGTTTGTTCAATGATTATGAAAAATTATAATTAATAATGTTATAATCATTTCCTATCTATTAGAAATTGGTTCAGATTCAATAAAATAATCCTTCAGCTTCTTTCATAATATTCTTCATCAGTTCTGTATCATTCAACTTATTTTCAATCCATTCTTTAGCCTTTTGAGCAAACAAACGCCACTCCTTTTCTCTTGACTGTTGTTTTACCACAAGATACTGGTATACAACCGCTGTCGTCCAAACATCCTCACTGACGCTTTCTAAAATTATTGGTTTATTGAGTTAATGATGAATGTATATTATTGTATTTCATAAACTAAGAATAAATTCTATTAAATATCTGAACTTTATCAAAATATATATTCATCATGCAATAAAATTTATGAAACGTATTTTTAGAAAAATCAAATGTTAAAGTTAACAAAATGTTGCTTTAAAAATACCAAATCAAGTAAAAAAACAAAATTATTTTTATTGAAAATACTTGGTGTACGCAATAACCAGTGAACCTTCCAAGAAAACATAATCATATTCAAATAAAACGTCTTTTCCATAACAAGTACGCTACAAAAGGCAGTTATTTATTACATTCGTTTAAATAAAATTTATTTCGATTAGAAAGTGTCCATGGTATGGAGAAGTGATTTTCTGTTAGGAAAACCTGAATATCGTTAGAACGTGTCAGAGACCACTTCTAGAAAAACATTATAAGCATGGATTAAGAAAATCTTAATCTTTATATGCGCTAATCAAGATGTAAGTCTCAAGAATAGATGCTGTCATGAAAAGAGTTTACGAGAGAGACGTAGCTATCTGTGATGAATATTTGGAATGTTGATGTTTTGTGTATTGTTTGCATGTTTAAATGTTGTGGGTTGATTTGTGATTGTATCTCTCCTAATAAGATGGATGATTGATATTTTAATTCTTATAATCTGAAACTAATTTATTCAAATTTAGATTTAATATTCAAATTTTTAATTTTTTATTATTGTAAATTTTCAAATAATTAAATCAAATTAATGTTTTATATGATTATAAAAAGTACTTTTATGTTAATCAATAAAATTTAAATTAAATATTTAAAATAAAATAATTCTTTTCAAGTTAGTTCAGATTGGGATAAGAAGTACTAAACATTGAGTAATTCATATAATTGAAAGCAATACTATTGATTGTCATAGAAATGGTCAAAAATCTGAATGTAATAAATGTTCTGTCAAATGTGTAAATTCTCTTAACACTATCAACTTAGTAATATATTAGTAATATTCTAGCTGTCAATATTAGTAACTTATTTTTGCTCTCAAATACTCTTTACATTTCTGATTAAGAATCGTTCGATTGTTACCTCTTTAAACATCTCAGCAAGTTCTCAGAAATCAACACTTCCCAAAAAAAGAGGATTTGAAGGTTTGAAGAGGATAAATGGTTTGACTAAACATCTACAAGAATTCTTCCAAAAAGTCTAACAAGACCTTGTTGGAAGATTGAAAAGAATGTATTTATGTAAATGAAAATTTCATTGAGAAACGATGTCTTTATCGCTTGCTTGTTATAGTAAATAAATTTCATTTGAATCAGATTATATTTTCGATAATAATGTCATACTACTTATTGGTTAATTAAACAAGTTCTTAAATAAAATAAGTCCTAAATAAAAGAAAAATATTTACGCCTTAAGACTTATCACTCTTTTGTGGAAAGTGACTTGATATTATATTTCTTACACCAACTCCTATGTCGCGTTTGAGCCAACATTATAGTAACGCAATTTTTAAAAAATAATTTAAATTATCAAATGTATTTTTTTTACTATAATAAAAATAATAATCATCGAATGATTAATTATGAACGATTTGTTGAATTTGAGTGTATAAATCTCATGTTTTCAATGAGTTTATGATTTTTTGGTGGAAAAATCTGTCTGTCGTCTCAGTCTTTGCTGAGTGTATTGAATCGATTATTTGAATAAATTTCCTTTCGAAATTTTCTTAAATTTTCTTGTGGAGTCTGGTCACGAAAAGATCCAGAAATTTGATGTAATCAAATTACTCCTTCACTATTTCTATTCTCTGGACATCTCGCCATCATTTTATTAGTTTTTCCGATAAATGACACTTCTTGATGGGATGACAGTTGGATAATCTTGAACAAGCCATGATAAAAAAATAAAATACACGAATGGTACCAACATGGAATCCAAGAATTGACAGGAAGGGGAATCAAAACTATAACTAAGGAAGGCGTGTAGCTTGAACATGTGATTACTCAATTTCTTTCATTATGAAAAATTATGAAGTAATTATTTTAACGAGATTGAATGCGACCCTATTTGTCATTTACTTTTCCTTTTCTGTTTCCATATTTAGAATAATTAGCAAGCAACAATAGCGCCATGATACAATTAAAAATTTGATCGCAGAATAAAAATGTAGTCTTCAAGATTTATATTTTTATATTAATACATTTAGAAGAATTCAGTGAAATATTTATAACTCCAAAACTTTTTAATTTGAAAAAAAAACATTTATAACATATAAATTCCTTTATGATCGCTAGTGTAATATGTCGCCTCTTTTTATTTTTAACAAAATATATATTTCCCCTCGTTCTGGATTTTAAATAAAATCAAAGTGTGTTCCAAGTTCAAAGATCAAATAAGTGTTCATGAGTTGATAAGATATTCAACAACTGTTTCATCTTACTACTCAAAAAATTATAAATGCTTTTAATAAACGCTTTTGTAAACAAAAAATATTTATTCTAACTTTGATGTTTGTCTTTCATCTTCGCTGTATCCAGTCCAATAGTCGTACAAATATCGTCATCGTAACACCAACTGCCGTTGATGTTCTGTTTACCAACCAGAAACATTATCACATCAACTGGTTTTCTACATCCCACCATATTTGCAGTAAGACAACTTTCAAATGCAAAATTGCTCGAAGGCATTGAATATTTAACAGTGCCACCTTATTAAACATTAAAAATAGTGAGATTCACAATAAAAAACCTTTTGGTCCAGAACCTCCAGTCAGTGGTGGTACCTGAAATATAAAAATGCGATAACATTAAAACAGTTTATATCTGTTTTCTTAGGAAGAATATATATATATATATATATATATATATATTGATTATATTTTGATAAAATTATTCATTAATAGGGCAACCAAAAGTCAATAAAGTCAATTTTTTATTTCTAATAAAATACATAAAAATAAAAATTAGAGTGCAAAACATGCTTTTTAGTATATAGAGCAACTTTTGTTATATCTATTAGGTCATTTTCTCTGTTTAGTTCAATTTTTAGATGTTAGGTCAATTTTTTAAATCCATAAATTCAATTTTTATAATTTAGGTTATTTTTTTGGATATTTTATATGCATTTTATTTGAAAAAGTGAATAATAAAAGTTGTAAAAATGAAAAATTTGAATTGAATCAAATAAAAATAGTGAATTGATCAGAAAAAAATTTTAAATTAAAAAAAATATAATTTTTTATTTATTTTAATCATAAAATGTCGAAAGTTGCGAAATCACAATTTGAAAAAATTGACGTTTATGTGAAATATCCAATGGAATTCGTTGCCTCTCCGCCTGGGAATCTTTTCTGCAAATTGTGCAATGTAGTAGTCAACAGCAAAAAAGAATTCAATGTTAATGCTCATCGAAAATCGCTATAACACTCGAATAAAATTCCTCAAGAGAACCAGAAGAAACAGTTCATTGTCGTTGACAAAAATTCTTTTTCCGATAAACTAGTCAAAGCATTTCTGAAATGAGATATTCCACTTGCTAAATTACGAAACAATGATATCAAAGACTTGTTTCTCAGAAACTCCCTGTCGTTTAAAGGTGGCCAATTTCAGTTTCGAAATTTTGGAAAAAAAAGCAACTGTCTTCAACAAAAAAGTGATCCTGATTGCTGAAGAAGCAGAAATCAGAGGCAACAAAATTTTTGTAACACAGCTTGTATTATTAATTATGTGCTGTACACTTACAAATTGTGTATAATATATCCATTCATTTTCTAGCGATCTAAGTTTTATTTCAATCATACTTTTAGAAAGACACTGTAATTGTTAAATAAATGTGATAATCATCGGTATCCTGTTCGTTCATCCCGTGTACATTCGTCCCAAATTAATTTTAAAAGACCAGATTTAAAGATTTACCTACTTTGTATTTCTGTTTTTTTTGTGTAAGATAACATTTAAACACGACATTTAAATACAAATATTTACAGACATACATCCTAGAACTTAATTGATAAAACTTATGTATCTTATAAAAGACGTGACGTTCAGTAGAGTACAAAAGTAAGGAAATAGAAGCGTTGGGTATATGGACAGATATTATATGCATTTAATAATAGATCATTATTTACTGATTACCTTTATTCTCAATTTTGTTATTTATTAATTTAAAATTCTTCAAAATCAAATCAAAAGACAACAATTTATCAATATCATAATATTTTAAATCTATCACAATACAAATAATACAATTTCACACAAAGAAAGAAACACAAAGAATTATTTAAATAAACCCCTTAACCTTAAAAGATACCCTATTTAACGTTAATTGAGCTGAATGTTAAAGTTGTAACTTCACTTCATAAAAAGTTTTTGTTCTTAATAATTCAACTACTAACCTAGATTTAACCTTACAATTAATATTTGCGTTTCTTATTTCTTACTTCTTCATTTCCTTCTTACAAATAATAATATTTACCGTTTAAATATATTTAAAAATATAATATTGTTTAAATAACGCTCATAAATGTAAATAATAATTTCATATTTATTAACACATTGAATGCTGAGTACGAGATATCTCGTACTTCAATATTCATTAGTTATACGCTAAGTACGAGATATCTCGTACTTTGGCTTATATTACTAAGACGCTAAGTACGAGATATCTGCTGCGCGCATGAGATATGCCTGCCGTGCGTCAGTAAACTTTTTTGTCCCACGCGTAGCGCGCGTAGCAGACGTTCGGTGCACGATATCAACAGCAGTCAATGTGTTAAGAACACCAACATGGGTCTTCGAACTTTTATTTTCAATACAATCTGAATTGTCCTTTGGGGAACTCTCAGCCAAGCTTTCGTAATTTGACATCGTTTTAAATTAATAAATTTTAGTTAATGTTCTTTAATAAACAATTATCCGAACAAATTTATCATTATTTTCAGATTTTATTTTTAAAGTTCTAATTTTGTGATTTTAGTAATAATTTTATCTACATATTAATTTTATTTTAAAAATGATTTTACTTAAAGAAAGAACATTTGTTTAATTTCAAAATTAGTTAAAGTTATTTATTTTATTTAAATTTTTAATATTAAAATTTGAAACAATTTAATATTTTTAAAGTTTTTAAAATATATTATGCTGTACTTTAAAATTCAAATTATACTCGAATAATTCATCGTGAACATCAAAAATATCAATTTTCCATCTGGATGGGAGAATCACATTTCCAAATACTAAACTCAACATACCAAATTTAAAATATTCCTCACAATATTATTTACGGTTAAGTAGAAATAAACTAATTTACAAAAAAATGTATTGAAATAAAATACACATTATTAGGTTCAGAAGTTAAGCTCATAACACAGAATTTTATTAATATAACAATAACGACTTTTTAAACAAATATTTTGAGGAACCTAGTTACTTTCTTGTAGGATGAGACAATAATCGAAATTATTATTGTTAAAATAATAATCATGTTAATTCGATTCGTATTTTTGATTTTAATATTCCGTGTTTCGTGAAAAACTTCTTTGTTGATTCAATACAATTTAGTAACTTTTTGTTCTTTATTATTTAACTACAACAAGCAAACCGGGCATGTCGAACATGAAATTGATCCTCGATAGTCTCGAGAAATTCAATGGGAATCATTCATGGGAACAGTGGCAGAAGCAGTTCGTTTTATTAACGTCAATGCAGCAGATAAAGGATGTATTTGTATTTGTGAGGAATATGTTGTGTGTGGATGTTTTTGTGTAGTGTTTGCATGTTTAAAAGTTGTATGTTGATTTTGGATTGTGCCTCTCATAACCAGATGGATTATCAATATTTAATATCTTATAATCTAAAACTAATTTATTTAAATTTATATTTAATATTCAAATTTTTAATTTTTATTATTGCAACTTTTAAATAATTTTATTGATTTTTTGTAAATTTTTAAATAATTAAAATCAAATTAATGTTTAAAAATGACTATAAAAATATTTTATTTCAGCCATAAAATTTAAATTAAATATTTTTAAATAAAATAATCTTCTCAAGTATAATTTAGATTATAATGAGAGATATTGAAAATTGATTGATGGATCTAAGTGAAAGCAATACTATTGATTACCATAAAGATGATAAGAAATGTGAATGTAATAAATGTTCTGTCTAATGTGTGAGTTCTCTTAACATGGCGACTTCACACCACGTGACTCGGAACATCAAACGTTCAGAAACAATCGATGGATCCGAGCACAAATTAGAAGAATTCCTAATAAGTTTTAACAGGTATTCAAAGATTATGGGATTATCTGAGGAGAGGAAAATCCTACTGGTAACACCCTACTTGACTCCACATGCGATTCTGAGATACGAGAAGGCCCCAGGGAGTACTTGCGAAGAGAAAATGCGAGCAGCATTTTCAAAAGAGAAATCTATTTTGGATTTGATGAAAGATCTCATAGAGTTAAGAGTAGGTTGCGGTGACCCATCACTTGCGCTCCGCAAAGCAGATGAGATGATCGAAAAATTAGTGGAGAAAAAGTTTGGTAAGAAAGAACTATCAAACTTGGTCTATGCTAATATGATTGACGATGATAACGTCGATCAAGAGATAGCGATTCGAGGTGTAACAAAGGTAGAGGAGATCGAAAACATACAAATAATGATGTATGAATACGGGAAAAAGAAAATAAATTCACCGATTGCAGCATATAACACAAGGATAGAAAACGATTGGAAAACTGTAGAGAATAAAAGAAGAATATCAAAACCACGGAACGAAGAAGTAAAGAGAGACGGTACAAGTCGAAATCATAAAGTTAGAAAAATAATTTGTTGGACCTGCCATGAGGAAGGTCATGTTAGAAGAGAATGTCCGAACGTTAAGTGTAGCCACTTTCAAAGAAGAGGACACCTATGAACACAATGTTATGAAAACCCAAATAGGTTTAAAGATCGTGAGTAACAGAAATGGAACAATACAGGGTTTGTCAGCACATTTCAGAATGACATCATCACATTTAAGATTTTTGTAAATCAATTTAAGAATTTTATACATCCGTTTAAGAAATGGAAAATCAATTTAAGAATTTTGTAAATCAGTTTAAGAATTTTGTATTTCCATTTAAGAAATTCGTCAATTCATTTATGACTTTGTGTAAATATTACGAAATATACAAGTTTACAAATACCTAAATCACAGAAACAAAAACTAAAATGAATAGCTAAAATTTATTTAATTCCCAT
>MQRK01201349.1:2361-14445 GCA_001938485.1 Girardia tigrina
ATGGTGTATTACTACAATGTAACACCTAAACACGGGACAAGCGACAAATCAGTTCCTATTAACGGGTTTTATATGTACGAATGGCGAAATCGAGTGCATGACGGAAAGGATTTTGCGCCTGGTGATCAAGTCTACGTAAAGCCGGGTGGAGCGCGATGCACCACTCGTTGGCGCTGAGGGGTCGTTTTGCGAGTAAACTCTGCAACATCAGTTGAAGTGGATGGAGTCCAAAGACACGTAGCTGATGTGAGACACTTGCGACCAATGTCGGCACATTCGACTGTTGAAGTGACTTCGAGAAGTGAGGACGAAGAGGAGGCCGCGACGGGAGAACAAGCAGATGAGGATATGATCCGACCGGCGCAGATCGTTCATTCACCATCCAGACCACTGTGGGCTCGACGTCCGCCCAGATGGTTCAGTGATTACGAAATGCTTGATGATGAGAGCACGGGGGTGTGTGATTACGATGAATAAACTGGAATTATGAACTGTTGTTTTATCGTGTCACATTGATTTGATTGTGAGCGCGAACTTTAAAGACTATTATAGGTTATTTTACTTCTCTAGCTGTTATTTTTTATTAAATACAGTAAGCAAAAAATGTTTTTATTTATTGATTTTTATATGATTTAATTAATTTTATCGTTTTTTATTTATAAAATAAAAAATATTTAAAATGTGATTTTTTCACACTGTAAGAAAAGTAAAAAATTATTTTTGTCTGCAAAAATCAATGTAATAACTGATGAAATTGTTAATTTATTAAAAATTATTTTCATAATAAATAATTTTTTTGTGTTAGTTATTTTAAAAATTTTTGGCAGACTAAAAATAATTTTTTAACTCGTTGCCGCACACTCCCAGATCGTGCCCAGATACACTTTAATTATTTAATAGTACCATATGAAATTGAGCATCATTTACATGTTTGAAATCAAAAATATCTGGAATGTTACATCATTTTTTGTAAATTGTTGCACTAGTAATAATAATACCAATAAAAATCTGTTGTATGTGTAAACTTTGTGCTTTAATTGAAAATAAAAATGTATTTCGTAAGCAAAGAATGTTTATTTTACTTTTTAAATTTTATAATTTTAATATTTTTCTCGATTTTTTTAAAAGAAAAATGTATTTTTTGTCTACCTAAACGATGTAATAACACAAATGAAATTGTCCATTAAATGCAATTTATTTGACTAATATTTTTAAAGTAAATAATTTTTTAGTGTTACTTATTTTAATAATTTTTGGCATACTAAAAATAGTTTTTTAACACGTTGCGACACTTTTTTTCAAGATCGTGCCCAGAAACACTTTAATTATTTGATATTGCCATAGGAAATTTGAACACCAATTCTTCTTCTTCTTGTGGACCTTAGGTGTTGAGACGTGGGTGCACCCAATTATGCACAAGTCTTCACAACATATCTTTATATATGTAGCCTCTCTTCTCAAACCTTCCACTCCATTCTTTAAGTCGTATGTCAATTTTCTCTTTGGTCTTTCTCCATTGAAGGAAGCATCAGTTATATGTTTGAAGTTAGAAAATATCTGGAATGTTGCATCATTTTTGTTGTTTGTTGCACTGTATTAATGCGTTAATACCTATTGTACTATGGGTCTGATTTTAATAATGAAAGAATGTAAATCCGTGCGGTAAAGTGTTTATTATTATTTACTCTTTAAAGAAAATAAAATAAATATTTGTTATTTTTGAATATTTTCGGGATGCAGTTGGAACAAGGCTGGATATTACTGAGTTTGGTCATGAAGATGACTCCATTCGACTAATATCCTTAAAAATCGATATCTGGGTGACTTATTTCGACACTGGAGCAATTCCATTACAATAAAAACTACGTGCGAATATTTGATTAGAATTGAATTTATATTTATTTATTTAATATTTTATTGAATTGATATAATATCAGGCACTATTTCAGTTCCATTGAACTATTGTTCAAACTGGTTATCACCATGATTGATAAATGTCAGTGATGAAATATGTCCATCATTTGGATGAGGAGACCGTAACTGATTGTTAGTTCTGGTTTTGGCGGGAATTGATTAGGTTCTGGATATTAATTTTTCAGAAAAGAGAATGGAATCATGGTTGACAGCGTGTTCACACCAATGTCCATCCGGTTGCGTGGATCTAACCATATCCCAAAAATATTCAAAAAGTACAAAATCAATGAATATTTAACCAAAATTATTAAGTTGTGTTGAAATTATTCGACTATTGTTTTGTAATAAAGAATGAAGTTGTTTGCAAAATTTCAATTCGCTACGACATCAGGATTAAAAAAATTGTTACAGATAGGCAGTATATATATATATATATATATATATATATGAGAGTAAGGATAAGTATTTTTTCATAAAGAATGATAAATCACTTCTAAAGAAAAGTATTTGAAAGAAAATGTTTTCTTTGTCGTTATTTAATGTTATTTACATTAAACTAGGATATTTCAAAGACTACTACAGCAAAATAACGATTATGTTTGTGTCGGTAGAATAATTTTTATACTGTGATATCGACCCTTTATAGTTTTCCGAAAGTGTCATTTTTTAGGAAAATTTTATTTTATATTGGCGCATGTATATTAAAATAGTTGCAAATACAGAGGTTCACATGTTTCGACAAGTTTCATTCACTTATTATATGTCTCATCAGTATCAGTACTATCATTAATTGTATCATTTTCATCCAGATTTAAATTGTCCAGCAAGCTGTGCTTTTCGTTGTCATAATGTTTTCAATTTACATCACTATTTTGCACTATGGTAAAAACTAACTCTAATAACGATACCATTTTTCATCCAGATATTAAAGAGGGAGGTAAAATTTCTTAATTAAAAATTTCAAATCGAAATGTTTATATCCTAGACTCATTATCTTAAACCAATAATCGTACAAAATGCTTTATTGAAATAAATATTAATAAATGAAATAAATATTTCAATACTTAAAATTTTTAATTAAAATATTTTTGCCATTATTACCCAATAATACTTTAATAAATAATAATATAAAATCCCTAATATACCATTTAAAGTAAATGTATCTATTAAAATTGTGTTATTCAAACAATTCAATATATTATATACTAAACATCCAAAAATTGCTGATGATGATGTATGTAAATATCGAAACATGTCCAATAGTTGTATAAAAAAAGCTTTAATCAAATTATATTTTCGAAATATTAATACTTTTGTATATTATTTTAAATATGATAATTCTAAACAGACAAACTGTGACTATAACAGAGCATATTAAATTTATAAATTTTTTATAATTCCAATAAATAATATTTTCGATAATTTTCTCGATCATTGGTCTCATCTTTTAGTGCTTGAAACTTTAAGATTATCGACAGTGCTCTTCTTGATTCTAATCCGTTCATCAGTTACAAAATCTTTTTTTTGCGATTGGACTAGATCAAACTTCTCATAGGCCATTCCACAAATCTATATGATATTCATATTCTATTGCTTATATAACGAACATTGTGGTTTCCTCCATGGAGCAACAGTCTGTGCGTCTGCTGAACGGCGATAATGAGACGATCCAGCTGAGTACAGTAGACATCCGCATTGATTGTAGCATTTGGAGGTAAGACATCTAACAAGAGCAGTCCTTTACTGTCCCAAAAGACGGAGGCGAGATGCTTTCGGTTTGTCAGTCTTCGTGCCTGTGTTGCAAGTGGGTTTTCATCCGATTTTCTCCATGATCTATTGTTGAAAGCGCCTTCGTTGTCCCAGTACACCCATATCTCATCGCAGGTGATGATTTGTGACAGGAAATCATTCCGGCGATAACTATCCAATAGCTGTTGAGAAATTCTTTTGCGATTATTCTCGTTCTGTTGCGTCAGAACGTGTGGCACCCAGCAATTTTCCAGGTATCGATATCCCATTGCATTCAAGTGCCAGCACACCGTGGTTTTATCCTGATCAATTCCCTCTGCAATGTTCCTCGTTGTTGCACGCTTGTATTCAGTCAGAAACTCGATTATCTTCTCGTCTATGTCAAGAGAAGGCCGTCCTTCGCGGACTTGATCGTCTGTGTTAAAGTTGTTTTCACGAAAATTGGAAATCCACCTTTCACATGTTCTCTTTGAGACTGTTCCAACTGCAAGGGCCGTGTTAATTTCGTCAGTCATCTGTGAGGGTGTTAAATCCCTTTTCCAGCAATAGTAAATAAAATTACGAATATCAGAGCGATTAAAATCCATTAGGATGATGAAAATGTACGAAATTTACGAAAATGCTATTATTTTATTAAAACAAAATTCATTTAGAACACAAAATAAAAATTATTGGACATAAGTTGATCGCAAATGCTATTTTATCTATTTCACATTATATTATGGATTTCAAATCTAAAAGAATTATTTATGTGATGCAAGGATATCTGCAGTTAACATAGATATATGTGTGCGACAAAACTTATGAGGCAACCCTATATTTACAGATTATAATTATAATTTTTGCAATGAGACGAAAAAGCAAAAAGAAAGTTTAACGTAATTAACATGACAGAGGAAAATAATGTTTCGAGTTTACAATGGCTTGTGAACTACTTCTTTGTTACTGCTTCTACAGTTGCACTTGAACATGATGCTGAAACGTTTAATGAATGAATTGACGTAAATACATTAGTATTATAAACAAACAATAAATATTGATACATTTGACGACGCGGTGAATGTATTATGTGCCGTAGACACAGTGTAAATTTTGGTTGTATGTAAACAAAAATCGTCTTTAAAGAATTAAACTAATTAATTTACTACTTATTATTTTTTAGCATTACAATCTCGGAAGTTTCAAATAATATTATTGAGAAAAAAGCCGTAGGATTTACTTTAATATGATTTCGAAATCCCTCTTCTGTTAATAGCATTCGTGTACAAACTCACTAGAAACATTTGACGAGAAAATCATTCTTTATTTGCGGCGAGTCAATAAACAGTCTGTGAGACCAAGTTGACGAAAGTAATTCTTTAGCTGCAAAGACATATCAGAACTTGATGCAGATGTTAAATATACAAAAAACATTTAATAATTCCTATAAATAGAAGAATATTGAAGAATCACTACAGTTAAGTTTTAATTCAATTTCTCGACGGTTTTATGAATTAAGGGAACATCTATTCTTCTTAAATAATTGTCGAATAACTTTGAAAGAATCCCCATTTTTGAAAAACCTATTTTCAAGATGTTTTCCCAGGAACATGTATACCATCAAATGAAGTTTGGTGTATTAGAATCATGTTCCTGGACCGCATTGTTAAATTGTCTGAAACATATAATTTGGAAAGTTCTGTATGTTCCCTTTGGATTTCGAAGGGTTTGCGTAGATGATAATAAAAATAATTGTTTGTGAGCTTTCAAAATTGATGTATAAATATTGTCAGACTTTTGTTTTAACGGTAGTAGATTAAAGCGCGGAAGTTGGAATTGGTTGAATCATCAAATAATTATGATGAAAATAAATTTTTATTTACTTCGAAACTTTCTTACCGTTCACTTAATAGAAAGAGATTTCAACTCTGTACTTACACTTTCTCATTATAATTTATAAATATTGGGTTGTTCGGAAAGTCATTTCGTTTTTTTAATACTTGTTTTAAATGTATTTTTTTATATTAATAATCATTAATAATCATTGACTATATTATTTATTTTAGCAGTAGGTAATCAAGGTTAGATTTGGAAAATTTTGGAATAATTAAAAACATTTATATTTGATTTTTGACCTATCAAAGATGGAAAGCAAGAATCAGCATATACGGCATGTATTACTTTTTTACTTCTTAAAAGGTAAAAATGCTGTACAAGCAAGAAGAAAATTATCCGAAGTGTATGGAGAAGATGTGTTGACAGAACGACAATACCAAAACTGGTTTAAAAAATTTAGTTCCGGAAATTTTGATGTTGAAGATTCTTCACGTTCCGAAATGCCCATTGAGGTCGACGAAGGCATAATAAAGGCATTAATTGATTCAAACCGGCGAATAACAACTCGCGAAATTACCCAGACATTACATTTTTCTAATTTGACCGTCCGTGATCATTTGAAGCGCCTCAGTTTTACATCAAAACTCGACACATGGATTTCTCATAATCTTACCGAACGAAATTTATGCTGTCGTTTAGACATCTGCGATATGCTTCTCAAACGTCAAGAAAATTATCCATTTTTGAAGCGCATCGTCCCTGGAGATGAGAAATGGATAGTCTACAATAATGTAAAACGTAAGAGATCTTGGAGTAAAAAAGATCAACCTGCTCAAAGAACTTCGAAAGCTAACATTCATCAAAAAAATTTTATGAGCTTCTTCCGGACAAAACTACGATCATTTCGGACGTCTACTGTCATCCGTTGGACAAATTAAATCAATCCCTTAAACACAAAAGGCCATAATTGATCAATAGAAAAGGTGTAGTGTTTCACCAAGATAATGCCAGGCCTCATACAAGTTTGAAAACTCGCCAAAAGCTTTTATAGCCTGGATGGAACATCATGCCTCACCCACCATATTCTCCAGACCTTGCACCTTTTGATTATCATTTGTTCCGCTCTCTACAAAATTATTTAGATGGTAACACTTTTGGATCAAATGAAAATGTTAAAAATCTCCTGGCAAAGTTTTTTAGCAGAAAAGAACAAATATTTTATGAACGTGGAATCATGTCACTTACAGGAAGATGGAAGAAGGTATTGGACCACAATGGTCAATATGTATTTCAATAAAATATTTATGCGTCATAAAAATTTGTCTTTTACTTTAATACAAAAAAAACGAAACCTTTTTTGCATCCACAAATACACTTGCTCCAAATCAACATACACATTCAAACACAAAACATCAAACATTCAAAATATTCCTCACAATCATAATCAAACTGACAATAGACAATAGATGATCCTGACACAAATGATAAAATATGGTAGAGCGTGCAACAGTAACATAAATAACATATAGTAAAAGGATTATTCTTACTCGAAAAAGTAATGACTCCATCTAAAAACAAAATTTCAAACACAAATAAGATTAAACAATAATAAATAGAAATTCAAATTGAATAAAACTAGAGCATATATCGAAAAACGGATTTCAGATTTGGAATCAGCGATGCATCAATATTTATAGAAAAGTTCTAAAACCTCATAAAACAGATAACGAAAAATAATCGGCCTCCTTTGTAGTTCCTATTATCTAATTTCTAAAATATTTGTAAACTTTGTGATTTCAAAGGGTTATATGTTTTGGTCGTCATTTATGTCGTAGCAAATTACACCAACAAATTAACCACAATGTAAAATCATACATTAATTAAGTTGACTTTAAAATAATCATTAAATTCTGTTGTACTTATTGTCTGTCAGAGACCTGGACCCAGAGGTCACTGACATGGTGGTAAATAACGACTTGAGCAATAAAAATATCGATTAATTCATATTTTACGGTCCATTAACGGGTTTTTTATGTTCCCCATTTGGTAGGACTGTTAATCTTCTACAAGTGTGTTTAAAATTAGAGGATTCAGTTGACTGTTTTATTATGGATCACAAAGTAAATATCATTGAGATTTTTCAAATTTTTGACTAAACGAAAATCAGTTTATATTTTAAACTATTCTTTAATTAAAACAAAATAATAACTGCACATACCATAAGAAATTCGAGTATTGGAAAATAATATTTGGTTAATTTGGTTAATAAGGCGACCCTTTATCCCTACAATTGTCCCAAAAGTGGGGCGTCGTCTTATCTAACAGTATTTCCGATTTATACATGATTGTTGGCATCGGTAATAAGTTCAGGCAATACTTTTTGCTTAGAATTAAACTGTAACCCTATACGTCATAAGTTACATGCACTTATAAATATTTCCCCCCTATTATTATCTTCTTCAAAAATCAAAATTTCCATTTATTTGCACAACATTGCAAAGTATGATAACATAATATGGCCAATTCAAAACATAAATTGATCTAGATTTTAAGGTACTATGTTATTTTGGGGTGTCGGAAAATTCGTCCCCGGTAAAATTCGCCATCGAGATAATTAATAAATAAAAAATACAATTGTGATAAATTTATTGTTTAAAATGCAGTTTTTAAGAAAAAAATATTACAAAATATTATTCCAATTCTGGGAACGAAATATACACTTCAAATATAAAATAATTTTTATATCTATATGAATTATCATAAATTATAAATTAAATTAAAAATAAATGCTAAAAAGAAAATCAAAAAAACTATTTTTAAAATTTATTGATCCAAATTACATTTTCAGATTTTTTAACTTAGAAGTTAAAGTAAATTCAATACTTCTCAGATACTCAATATTATTACGTCATTTATCATGATCACAAACAATGGAGTGAACTCTTTTTGAATTTTTTTGATATTTCTCATTTCTTGTGGGGATAGGTCTCCCGGATCATATTGATGAAGACTTTTTAGCTTTTTGAGAACGTCGATGAATCCAAACATATTTGGGTAAACTTTACCAAACATCTGAGAAAATCCACGATTTTAACCTTCAATATAATTATTTTTACGAGGATCTTCATTTAACGTTCTCTGATATTGATTCCACATCTGTATTTCGAAAGTAGGTGATCTGTGTCTATTACGCACCTTTTTTCCAATGTATGTATCTTTAAAATATGAAGATATTGGAAGTACTTCAATAAGAAATTTGTCACTGCCTAGTAATTCTTCAAAGACATCTGGAACATGAGATGGGTGAATAAATGCAAGACACAGAATCATTCGGGCCCATATTGCAAAATTATGATCAGTTACAACCAACAATTAAATTATTATAACCCTAACACGAATTGTTGGGGACGAATTTTCCCGAAGACGAGTATTTTTAATTTTCAATTGTTAATTTTACTTAATTTTTCTGGGGACGAATTTTTCCCGGGGACAAATTTTCCGGATCCCGTTATTTTTATTACCGAAATCTTAAACGACGCTTTATTATATTAAATTTTCATGAATACCCTAGGAAAAATAAAATATCAAACTTTTAACAAGGCTCTTCATCTGAAGGTAGTTTCCATTGCATTTCTTCACTCGTAAATGAATTGAAGGGCTTGATCAACACTTCAAAGATTGATTTCATGACACAAACATTCTTCACTCCACTGAAAAATCACTCAAATGGAGCATTAAAAGTTTGTATTGCAAATTGAATAGCTGTCCACCGTTGAGTAACTTTTAATGTTGGAATGTTCTCATTTCGAGATATTAAACATTTTAAAAAACTTTTTAGCTTGATCATTTTGCCAAAAGAAGATTAATAAAAATTCTTTTCTCTTTTCCAAAATGTCTTGTCAGAGTTTAGGGAACTTCTCCAGAAATAGAAATTTAGACCAACATAAGAAGGCTCTTGAAATGATAAAGTGAGCTAACGGTTGCAGAAAATCAGAAAAATCTTTCAATTATTTATAATAAGCAGAGGAACCATAGAAGTGGTTGCTGATTTCCAAATCATTTCATTTGTGTTAGAAGAAGACTAAATTCAAAACACGGCACGATTGCGTGGTCGGTGAGATTGTGGGGATCCGCCATGCGTCGCCAAATTGTGTGAGGCGTTGGCGCACGGGATCCGACAGATCGGGGCCGCTGCTGCACAATGTGGTTTGAATAGTCGTTCAAAATCGTCAACGAAACACGATTTAGATTCATTCCGTAAATATCATCATCGGGTAAAAAGATCAGAACGATGATTAATATTCAATTGAAAATATAAACAACATTCATAATTTATTTATTCAAAAAATTGTGTCATCATATATTATTTAAAAAATTGTGTGATCAAATATTATTTATACAAAACTGTAATGTTTTTTTTGTTTCATATTCGATCACCACACCGACAAACCGTGATTCAAATGATAATGAAATTTTGCAAATTTATACTAAATTTATACTAAATAAGTGATAGAAATCATCATTTATCAATTGAAGTAATATGTTCTTCGTATTTTTTTTAAAAAATTCTCGAGAAATTCCTTGTAGGAATCATTCAAATTGGCATTATTCGAATTCAATGTTGATTTAACAATCGTTCAACGGGCACAGTTTTCGGTCGACTTCGTCTTTCTGCAAAAGTGCTGCACCGATAGACCCGTCTCCATGTAGGCCTTGCTCATTAACCACATCCTTACGTGGATTCGCCTCGGTTTCTTCGCCATTTCGCATATTGGTCACAGCATGTCTGACAAACCAATCAACAAACAAACATTTTAGACAAATATAATATCAATAGTTTGGGATCGAGTGTGAGTGGTATCTTTCTTTATGTGCGCAGACATTTTTTAACTGTGCGTACCTTTTAAAACTTTTGTACGCCGCAAAAACCATAGAGGAAACATTCTTCTAATGATTGTATCAAACTTTGTTCATCTTTAAGTAAGTTTTAAAATTTTGAAATCAAGAAATAAGAATTGAACAAAATGGGTAACTTAACTTTTAAATGGTTTGACGAAATTTTATTAAATTCAGCATTTTGAATATTATTGTAAGATATGTAATAGAATTACCTTATTTTGATTATATGTTAAACATTAATCGATTAAACATTCGGTTATTTTATCACTGTACGGAAAACCACTTTCTAAAGTGGCTACTTTAAAGTGCTCTGAAATTTTGCAAATTAAAACAGTCATCATATTTTGATTTGAATTTTTCCCTTTCAATAGAAAATTGGATAACTGATTCGGTATACTTTATAAAGAAGAATAATCCAAAACAAGAAAATTCAAAGATGGAAAAATATCACGTTTTCCACTTTATTTTATGCTAGAAAAGTTTTGATATTTCATCACTATATTAGTACTGTCGGTTTAATTTACAGAGTATCCATACAACAAATGAGTTTGTAGATCTTAAGACAAACACTAACTAATTTGTTGTTGCGGGTACCAGTGGACTGCTGATTATTCGCGATGAACAAAGAATAATGTCCTCAAATAATGCGTAAATAGGATCATTATAAAGAGCTAGTTTCTAGATGACCAGACGTCCATCGAGCTACAAAAAGAAAAATTGCTGAGTGCATTGGGAATGACAAGGAGACTGTGAGAAGATGATTGATTCAAATTGGAAAGCGCTATTTATGCAACGTGTGGATACCATATGTGGCCACATACGGCTACCATCACACAAGAGAAGATTACTCAGCTTCGTCTCAACATTCTTGAACATCCACCATACTCGCCAGACTTGCCCCCCTCGGATTATTACCTTTATCGACCAATGAAATCTGCCTTGCAACGAAAGAATTTAGCCAGTTCATCTGCTATAATAAATGATATTCAACAATGGGCTGACTCAAAACCGCAGCAATTCTTCCAGGGTGGCATCAACAAGTTACCGGGAAGGTAGCAACGATGCATTGAGCATGATGGTGAATATTTTGAGAACTCATGTGACGTTGATGATTAAATACTTTGTTAATATTCATTTGTATTGAAATTTCGGCAGAAACTTTTGAACCAAACCCGTATTTCATAAATACATAAATTTTTTTAAACTTAGCTTAAACTACTCGGAGTTTTCATAGTTTATATTAATGGAAAAACTTATATCATCAAACTTAACCTTAAACGAAATTTTAATAAGAAATACACGAATAAAATACCCGTTGCGCTTTGTCCATCTAAAAATTTGGTCACCTTAAGCTAGTTACTTATGAGTCGGTGGTACCAATGACATTAGAGTATTGTGACTATCAATAATAAAATATAATCTTCAAGTTTCATATTTCATGAGTGTTATAAAGTTTCCTGTACTGACTGAAATTATAACGTATGGACTAATGGCAACCCGATATATATGATAAAGAATATTTTACTTTACATGTTTAGCATTTTACTTCTGATATTATGAGATGTCGGCAAATTTTCTTTAATAATTATCGAATAAATATTATTCACCTTTAAAAAAATTTCTAATTGCTGATTAACCTTTAAATATACGATATTAAATTACAAGGTTTAGTCCATTATTTCCGGTGATCAGATTCGTGTGAGATAA
>MQRK01201356.1:758-12576 GCA_001938485.1 Girardia tigrina
TATATATATATATATATATATATATATATATATATATATATATGGAAGTTAAATTCGTTGTTTAAACGAATCAGTTTTTGTATTTTGTGAGAACGAATAAAGATATATATATATATATATAGCAATATCGATTTTTCTTTATTTTGGAGATTGAATGTGTAATTTAAACGGACAGATAACTTTGCATTTTGGCCATGTTTTTAATGCGGAATATTTTATCAAGACATGTGGAGCCATTTATGAACCATGGAATGAATTGATGAGAATATTTCAAAGTTGTGGAAACAATATTGGAACGATGTTTTGGAAAATAATCAATAATGAACACAGAATCAAACCGACCACTGGTGTTTACGAAGGCGACAGTGATTTGCAATTACCGAGAAGTTACGTTTACTTTACTTCTGGAATTCATGGAAAATGTCTCCCAATCAGCGTTATGGTTGAATTGAATAGTACCACTCTCGATTATATACTAAATTCGAACCTTGGGAAATTCTTTCAACCCGATTATTTCATCTGAGGTTCCTCAAGTGCTTCTAAGAATTGCGAAAGACATACGGCTCTCTGCAGGGCCAAAATTCGTGATTGGAAAGTGGAGACGGATTGGACAAGAACACTGATCTTGTCTTTTATTCATTTAAATTATTCAATATTTAAATAATGCAAGAAGATTACAACTATTATAAATAAATTTAGTATATGATATAAATATAAATATATAATTTACTCAAAAAAATTGCACATTTAAATTTTACAATATCTTTACGTTCACATTCGGCATTTTCAAAATTACATTTTAAAAAAGTTTTAAATTCAAAATTTGAAAATTACTTTTTAAAATTTTTTATGATTTTTATTTTAAAAATTTAAAAATTCCTTTTACAAATTCCTCCTTTTTATAATTTATGATGTTCTTCTGAGTCAGCTAAACAAGGTGACTCTAAGACAAATAGTTCTTGTGAAGACTGGTATCCATCCTTTAACGAGTTGAATGGAACATTGCATCTGAAGATTTGGACATTTTTATAATTTTTAGAATAGGAAAATATGATGCGAAACCTCAAAAGAGGTCGAGTCTCGAATTGCTCTACAACAAACACATACTGCTTTTAAGACCGCGGAAAAATTACAGGAACAATTACATTATCCTCCATAATCACCAGACCTAGCCCCAACTGATTACCACTTCTTCCTCAATTTGAATAACTTTTTGATAGGAAAAAAATCAATTTCGAAGATACCGCTAAAATGGCCTTATATGAATTTATATATTCTCGCCCACTAAAATTTTTATTCAAATGACCTCAACAAGCTGCAGCTCAAATGACAAAAGTAAGTCGGTAATATGGGTGCATACTTTGATGAATGAAATAAATATTTGTATTAGTAAATTATCAATAAACTTTGACTTTAGTTTTACCATTTTCATACATGATGACCTACGAGCGTCTTATGGCAGCCATGTAAATGATTGGTAGTACAGAGAGAAGGAAAGAAGAAGGACATAGTGTCTTCACAATCCATTTTCATAATAAGACTTAATTTGTAATAAACAATAATTAGTCTACATTGATAACACATTTCCAACGAATTTTCACGCTCATTATAACTTCACTGGTGTCCAAAACTCATAATAAAAATTTGTACAAGATCCACTAAATTTTATAATGGCGTTCAATTGAATGATTTAAACATAAACTTATCAGTAAAAAGACAAATAAACTATATCTTCATAAACACTAAACAATTTTTTGAAATTTTAAGAACAAATATTTGTGCTGGGATTTGTCGTTTTGTTACATTTTTTACACGAATTCCATATTTAGACTAGTATTAGATTTTCTTATAAAATTTTATATTATATAACTTTTTCTTATTATATATAAAATAAATACTATTTTACCTTGTCAGTGCTTTGTGAACGAATTCTTCCAAGTGTGGTGCATTTATCTGAAATGAAGGTTTGATAATCACCGTCATTCAAAGGGGTTTTGTTTCTTGACGCACTTCTACATTTAACAGAATTCTGATGCTTTTGTTCATGATCGATACAAGGTGCCAGGATTGTGCTAACGGAATTTAATGTTGTGGATGATTCGCCGATCGCGTATTTCCCGGTAATACAACTTAGGTTATCTAAAAAAATGACTTTGTTTACCTTCTTTGTTAAACGTCATCATTATGTATGTTTTAAAACTTTTATATTAAAATTATTTATTTTTTATTTTAGTGCCTTAAAAATGTCTATTTTAAACCAATTTTTCGAATTTTGTTTAAAAACAATAATATATCCTTACATATTTTCAATATATTACAGAATACCTTAGAAAGATAATACTACAATAAATGATTCTTCTTCACAACTTAATAATAGCGTTAACTGTTAATATTATCAGAGTTATGTATATATTTATTATGTATTTATATTATATATTTATTATGGTAAATCTATTGAAAAATTATAATAAGACATTTTTACCGAATATCAAGTAGAATACTAATGAAAATTAATGTTTCTGATAACATTTTAAAGAAAAACAATATAAAATCGATGAAAAACTCGTTCTTATGAACTAAATATACCTCATTTCCTGGTCAATAATATAATAATATTGCATTCATTTCAAAACTAATTGATATTTAATAAAATTAAGAAAATTTAAAGTATAATATATCATTTTTATTTAGATAATGATTCGGAAACATTATACAATAACGTTGGTATCCTACGCAAGATAGTCGGACTTAGTTACAATTAGTATCTTAAATAATTGACGTACTGTCTATGTTTAATATACTTTTATACAAGTATTTGCAATGTTTTATAATTTCTTTCTTTGGAAACAGTTTAAAAGCAGGACAAAATGTCATAAGGCTTATATCTTTCTAAAAATCCTGAGTTTCATACGTCTCATGAAAGAAGAACTACCACATATAAATGAATAAAATAATATTAATGTGATTTAGCGGGTTTGACTTAGTTGATCCATGATCAAATTGAACTTTGATTCGTATATATCTGATCTAGTTTTTGTAGTATATTCAGTGTATATTCGTTGCATTTTATCTATCTTAACTAATGTTACTTTACACTAAATATTATTATTTTACAAACATGGTAAATAATATAATGTATTTAAGGCTGATGTTCAAAATATTTCAAATTCATGAGATAATTATTTTATATAAATTATTATAAAACAAATTGAATACTTTCTGATATAAAACAACCTAGATAATACTAATAAAATAATTTTTATGATAGAAATATTCCAAAACACAAATATAAATAAAAATTGCAAATTTTAATTTATTTAAACAAATATCACAATTTTTAAACTTTAATTATCAATTAAAACGAATTTTAACTATGGGGAGTAAGTTAATTCTAATTTCGTAGATAGAGATTTAAATAACTTAAAACTTAAAATTGATTTAAAAATATTAATGTACGGAACAATTATTGTAAAAATAATTTTACTAAAAAAGAAGCTTATGTAGTAAAATCACTTTTAACAATAAATAAAAATAATCAAATAATTGTTACTAAAGATTTTGTTTATTTAACGACAAACTAACGGAAAGAATAGAGGTTAATACAATATCAATCACAAGGGAAGGGTTCAAGATGTAATTATCGAATAGTAAATCACTTAGTCCCGTAGTCGATTAATATATCAGTCGTTGGTAGTAAAATTTGATAGATAACGGTATAAGAATGTAATTGTTATCGGATGAGATTCTTCGTCAATTCCGGAACGACTATCACTATTGAAGGATGATTGAAGATTTTCTTGATGATTTAACACGTCAATTTGAGATTGTGTTCGGGGTTGTCGAAAAAAAACAAATTGTTTGATTTTGTGGATATTAGAATATGAACATCCAATTGTGGAACGTGTTCGTCGAATTCCGAGAGGATTCGTTCGAGTGATTGTTTTTGTCGTCTTTTTTTGTCGTTTATTTGCATGAGGAAACGAGAAAGGATAATTTTATAATTTATTATAAGGCATAATATATAAAAAATCAATTCCTCTTATGCATCGAATTTTTTTTTAAATTATATGCATTAATAATTAATTTAAGTATTATAATAATATAAATAGTATAAATAAAATACATAAATATAAATAATAACTTCATAAAATAATGTGGTAATAAACACGCAATAAATAATTTTATAATTAATGCATAAATAATAATATGATAAATATGTATATAAATATACCAATTTTAATATAGGTAAACATAATATGCAACACTATGGTGTTTGAAGTAATGGGTACACTACAATTACATATTTAAGATTGAAGTAAAATAAAATATTATTCCTATTTTATTAAATGACTTTAGCTAAAAATATATAAAAAACTAAAGAGGTTGTTCATTATATCTGTAAATGAACTGTGTATTTGTAAAGATCAGAATAAAAATAAAATATGATTAAAAAGTAGAAGACTTCATATTTATAAAATATAATTTTTTATTAAAAAATATCAAAATTTATTGGCTTTGAATTTATTTATTTTCACTCTTTGGTTATTGAACTTGTCAAAATAAATACAAGAGGTAATATGACAAAAAAGTTAGTTAAAATAAACCAAATTAAGACCATTGTAATTTCAAACTTTCATAAGAAAACATTTTCGTATTTATGTGTGGTATTTTCAGTTCTGAATTTCAGTAAACATTTATTATTTTTATAGTTATTATATTATTGTACCTCAGTGTCATACGTTGAAAAAGTCTAATATGATTGGACGAAAAATTTTATGTTTAAACAAAGTTGATAAAACTTTATTAATAGTGTTTCAGTAATGATTCTATCATAATAGTGATCCAAGTTAAAATCACAAAATCTAAAAATGAAATCGTGAGCCTTTTGATGAGTTCCATGCTATCTCACCATGTGGTCCTTAATTATATTTTTTCTACTTGATTGGGCTTGTTTTGCAATTCTAGTTCGAAGATACAAGGATTCACATTTGTAACATTAATTATAAAATATACAAAATGATTATTATTTTATGATAATGAAATGTAACTTAATTTACTTTAACTATAATTTAAAATAAATTAAATTTATCATTTTAAAATTACTGTTGGATAATTGTGATTTTAAAATAAAAATTGAAATAAATGTTTTGTTGTAAAATTGTAAGAATTTTTTTAACAATAAATAAAAGAATATTTAAGTAAAATAGAAATCGGCAAAAAGATTATTATTTAGAGAGAAGTTGAAAATTTGTTGGAATTTGTGTATAATAAAATTATTATTATTATTTATCTTAATTACTCTTATTATTAATGACTTCAAACATTGATGTAATTAGAATAAAATTCATATTAAAAAAAACTAATCATAATTATTCAATTATTATTATTATTAATGACTTCAAACATTGATGTAATTAGAATAAAATTCATATTAAAAAAAAACTAATCATAATTATTCAATAAAAATTTTAAAACTTTTTTCCATATCAAAATAATTTTCTTACTTCCAAAATCAATATAAAGTTTAGTACTATTTTTATAAATCATTTTTATTATGTAAATAAAGATCAAGTATTCATTATTTCTCACCACTTATTATGTATAAAAGTGGAAATTTTCTTTTTAAGAAAAGAAAATCAATATTTCTTTTAAAACTACTCTTAAATGATTTAGACAGAAATCTGTGCTATTTTGTGCAACAAATATATATATATATATATATATTTACTTTAACCAAAGACTAATATTAAATGGAAAATAATAATAATAGAGTTTTTATTGAAAAATATTTATTAAAATCTAATTGATATTCATATAACTAATAAATCATATAACTTCTTTTGATAATTAAAAAAAACGTGTTAAAATTTATACATTCAACACTTACTACAAATATATATTTATATTATTATTATTATTTAAATAATTTATTATTATTTTATGAGTTAGATATCAAAAGTTAAAAAGAAAGATTGAGAAAAAATTGTTTCGTAATAATTGTAACAACACTGGCTTCAATCTTCATGCAGTTCATCGAAAGGCTCATGGATGCATATAATGGAGAATGACCATCTCTGTATAAAAGTTATGTGAACGATATATATTTTAATTCCATTCATATTAATAATTAACTTCAAAATAGTTTTAGAAGGTAATAATAATCTAAAATTCCTGACTGGTTTTGTTGAAAAAACAAATAGTAAATTTGAAACGGAATGATACAGTAGGGTAACAACAAGTTGCTGTTTTGGAATTTTTTAATTTAAAAAAATTATGTGTATTTGATTATCTTTATGAATATCCAAATGTATCCTTCTCCTTGCCTAATGACAATCATCTGTAATCAAATTTATTTTTCGAAATTTTGAACTGTTCCTTTTTGATTTGGTTAAACCATATTTGAACTGTGTATTGCTGATCTACTCGCAGCTTGGTTTGATGATATAAATAATTATTCATGTATAAAATAATATGATTAATTAATTAAATTGAAATAAAAGAATTAAAATTAAATAAAGAATAGAACTAAATAAATAATTTTATTATCTTAGATTTAAAATGCCGAACAAAATTTAAACAAAAAAGTCTACATTCGGGATTATAATTTTCACTTTGATATGACTCTAGAGTTCCATTGCCGGTTCGGTGTGTGCCTATTGAAGGGAAATGAATTGAATGGCTCTCTCTGATTGGTTAACCAATCAAAAAGAGTCTTTTTAGAGACAAAAAAATTTAAATGAATTAAGTTTTTTCGAATAATGAATGGCGAATTTTGTATATCGATATTTTTACGAATTTAACGATTGTTTAAAACGATATTAAAATTTCAATTTCCTGATTGAACGAAATTTTCGTGTATTGAACTTTCTTTGAGAACGATCAATTTGAAAACGATTTTTATATCAAGGAACAATTTGAAAACAATTTTATATTATGTAACAATGGAACGAATTTAAAAACAACAATTTTGAAATGAGTGTATTTTCCTATTTCTGAATTATGAAAATTTAATGATATACAATTTGTTTTGAACGAATTTTTGTGTATGTTAATGAAGAATTTTATTTATCAAAGTTTCTTTTAAACAAATGCAAATATTGCAAAGACAGAACCACATCAATATCATAAGACGAATTTTGATTAACATGTTTAGAGGTTGTATTGTGAATCATTAGTAATCAGATATTATCACCAATTGATTTATATCACAAATAGGAAAAGTAAAGCAGCCTCAATATTAAATATCTTTAATTCATAAATCACGAAAAAATCAAGTTTTCTCTTCAAGTTTTGTCAATTTTTGTATTAACTATTATATTTTAGTTATATATTTGGACAGATGAAACATGAATGTTTCAATAATGATGGTATCGGGTCTTCGGGGAGGCCATGAGATTCAGTATGACTTTTAGTAGATTAACTGGATTATTATATTTTTTTAAATTCACAGTAATTTATATCCACAGAAAATTGAGATATTATTGAAAATTTATTACATCTACAAAAATTTTAACATGATACAAGGCCAAACTGATAAACTCGAAGTCTAGCACTTCTACATTCGACTATCTGCCACTGAATGTTTGACTCCTCTAATTAGATGACTTATGACAATTTTCAAGATCTCCAACTGTAGAGTCTATTCCTGAAAATCAATCGGTTTCTTCGTTTTGTGTATATAAGTGAATCGACAATTATATCCACGTCATTTAATTATGTCAACAACATTTTGTAAATAATTTTGTCATTAATTTCTTATTTTATAAAGAGAACTTCAACAATTATCCCTGATTATCATTTTAAGTATCATTATCCTCATTTGCGACATTATCTTCTATCTTAGATGGTTTTTCATTTAAGCAAAAATTATTTTCACGTTAAAAAATCTGTGATTTTTGTCTTTTGGACTCTTTCCAAGACCTTTGCATCTTTGAATTCAGTTCTTTTTACTATTAACACAAAAACGTTAATAAATTGAATATAATGTTTAAAATACATATTATAACAGAACGTTTCTTTCATTGACAAAGTTTTTATAAGGTCGTGAAACTAACATTATCAAATATTTTGATGAATGAAGCCAAAGTCTCTTTAAAAAGGAAGTAAGACAGGAAATTATTTATCAACAGTAATTCCCTTTACGTTAATTCGGAAGAGAGATAAAGTGAACGTATTTCTGGAGGAAATTAGAGAATTTTGTCAATATTCTCACCGAATTAATCTGTCATATAATGAATTGCTTTTGTTATTTGAATATTGTAACAGTGTGAAATTTACATAAAACTATACTCAGTAACAAAAGGTTCTATGATGACAATTATTCTAACATAATCAAAATTAATGATTAATCATTTTACAAATTTTATGTCAAATACTTTAAATTAAAACATTATTATAAGTAATGAAATAATACAAAACCTTAAAATAAAAATAGAATAAATGAGTTTAAAGACATTCAGTGATGGAAAACGTTTTCTGTATATTTATAATCACAGAATTCCTTTCCATTAAATTGTTATATATATATATATATATATTACTCTTTCATTTATGTTTCTATTTTTATTGAATTTCAAGAAATATTTGATTATTTTGTGCTGCTTAAGTTTATCATACATAAAATTTATGAACACAATGAATATGAAAAGAAATAAAGTTTTTATTATCCATCGAATAATAGAAAATTTCCTATAAATAAATAAATATAGTCTTGTAAACAATAGCCTTTGCTAATTTAAATATATTTTGTATTTATATCTGTACATAGAAAATTATGAATTTTATACTTAACTGTTCAATATTATAACAAATTTTATTTAGTTTTAAGCCAAACATTAATGTTTTCTCTCTCTCTCTCTCTATATATATAGAAAATTTATAATTATTAAATATTTTGAGATTTGTAACAGCTTTACATTTTCCATTTTGAATGTTTATTAATGATTCATAGAAAATACTGCATAAATTTTGAATCAAAGCCCTTCTGTAAAACAAAAAAATCAACCTTTGAAACAGAAGAGATTCTATTTTTAAGATTCAACTGATCAAGAACCTTATTGGATCGAAGTCATTGTTAATGATCATTAATCTTGGTTTTAAGATGACGAATGTCTCTCTAATGTAGGAGTTTGATCAATCAATGACTGATGGTTTCTAACGATGGAACCAAAAATATCTCAGAGACTGAATCATTTCAACCCAGTAGGAGGTCTATTGGGGGCTGCTAGACACTTTTTAGTTTGAGTGAACTCTCTGGAGGGTCCAGAGACTCAACATCATTGAGAAAGATGGGTGATCAGTGATCACATTGGAGAGACAAATTTTTATCTCAAAACTTGAGCAGTAATAATAAAGTCGATTGAGTCAGGTTCTTGATCAATGGTTACATTGTAAAAATAGAATATCTTTTTTAATGAAATTTAAAAACATTTTTGCAATTATTATGTGATAATATCTTAGATGATTAAACATACATTATTTACATCTTTCATTAAAACTGAAAAATATTTTGCAAATTAAATTATAATTACTGATGATATAGTATGAAACTTCAAAACATGTTCAAACACCAATTTCTTGAAAAACCTTTAACAAAAGTAATTTTCAAAAATATTACTTTTAGAAAAGTTTGAATAACTTTATAATTTAATTTTGAAATTTCTAAGGATTGTTCTTTTTAGATTCGAAAAAGCTTGAATATGTTCAACCTTAGACGGGCCTCAAAGACATCTTTAAATGAAATATAAATGTAAATTTTAAAATCTAATAAACTTGATTTGCTGAAACTAAATGATTTTAATTGTAAAATTGATAAGTTGGCATTATTTAATATAAATTAACTCACAAGCCTTTATGACCCGTTTAGTCTAAAATTCTACATTTTTGTTGCTTTTCCTAAGGTTAACATATAACATTTTTCCAAAATAAACATAATAATAAAATATATTCAGAAAATATTTCACAACAAAATTCAGATAAGTTCAAATATAAAATTGAAAAAAATTTTAACGTTTCTATTGTGAATTTCTATTAAATTATTTAAAAATTTATAATTTTATTATTGTAACTTTATAGAAAACTATATTTTAAGGCAATTTAAAAAATGTATTTTTCATTATTCGAATTAAAGAAAAGCAATTTGAAAATATTTTAATTATAAAATTTACAAACAACTGTTACCCAAAAAGGGTCATAAAAGCTTTTGTACATGTAATCAAACTGGAATTGATAAATGTTTTTCGTATAATCAAGAATAGCCAATAATAAAATAAATATTTATTTCATGTAAATTATATACACCTAAAATTATATATAGTGATCAGTTATAAAATCATTTTTGTTTTAATCAAATAGAAAATTATAAAAATATTTTACTTTTGTTATATGAAAATACATGAAAATCGGGCAAAGATTTAATGTTAATTAATGCATTTTAATAATTTGGCAAACAGATTTAATTGGATTAATAAAGCATATAAATGGAAAGTAGTTATAAAGTGGAAAAGCATTTGACAATAAAACTTACAACATGAATTATTCTGGATTACATTTCTGCCTAATAAATAATAATTATAATAATGATAAAATAATATTAAAGTTTCAATAAAATATTCACAAATCTTTGAATATTTTATTTCAAAAATAGATTATTATAAATTTAAACATAAATGTTTCACCAAGTTAAAGGCTTTTCAAATGTCTCGAAATATATAAGATGATCTAAATTATTTGAAGGTTAATATAAAATAATTAACAAGGTTATTTGAAGTTATCTTCTTTCTTGAAAAACGCCTTTCATACTCCTTCTATGCGAAAATTATACGCTGCATTATACATTTTATAACAAAGCGAAAATCGTATAAGCTTTTTTTATGATTTACCCTCTCGGACAGTGAATCTTTATTTGAGGACATTTACTCTTTGTATCATTCTTTATTTTGTATATTTGTTGCTCCCTATTATATAACATTCTCATAAGAGGGATTATCCAATTTCTTAATGTATGTATTGATAATTAATGACTTTAATAATTTTATAATATAATAATCAATAATTTCAAAATTCTGTGTACTCGTTTTAATAACTATTGGGACAAAGTAGTCTGTTAAGCACTATAAAATGATCTTTAAATTCTAAGATTAATGTGCAGACGGTATTTTCGAGAACCATATTGAGCATGTTTGGATGTCATAACTTTCCATTGATTACACAATAACTGCTTGCCTATATAAGCAGATTAAAAATTCATTTTTCTTCAGATCTGACGATGGCGGTTATACCGTCGAAATTCATAGCCCTAAGAAATAAAATTTTGTTTTTTAAATGGCTTGTTTTGCTTTATTAACATAATTTGTCACTATTTTTTAATTATCTGAAATATTTTTTCTTGCAATCTATTTAAATTCTCATCAATTAACAATAAAAGTATTCAAAAATACAACTAGTAAGTCAAAAAATTAAATTTTTTATGTCCATTCTTTATGCAAACAGAACTCTACTTTGCCAACAAAATTTTTAAAATTTAAAAAATTTACCATTTAAAAATGTTAATTAAAAAACACAATAAAAATTCATATAAACTACTTATAATTTATAAGTAAATCTTTTTCAATTAATATTGTTCAGGAACTCAGAATTTACCGTTTTTTCCAATTAAGGGTACTAAAAAAAGTTTTTTCGATCAAATATTCACATAATCCTTTATTGCCATCGAAAATGAGTGCCAAGTTTGAAGAAAATTGATTGTGTAAAAAGCCTTCAAAAATAGTTTTCCAAATGCCATGGATTTATATATATATATATATATATATATATATAT
>MQRK01201362.1:289-10672 GCA_001938485.1 Girardia tigrina
AGCAACCACCGAGGGAAGTATGAAGAGTTATAAGGTAAGCGTGAGTTGCCGTTTAACTCAGGAAAGCGGATGGGGGCTCAGGGCCAACGAAGATGTCTTGAAACGGGGGGAACACGACATGTATATTGATTCGGATTTACTAACACTAGTTAGTTAATACTGACTGTCTTTCTGAACCAGTTGGTATATAAATATACATCTTAAAACTGGGAGGCTGCTTGCTGTCAATAGGGGTAATACCACACTGTTAATACAATCTCTATATCAGAATGGCGCACTATTTTCTTGACCATTCTATGATTTTGGTCAATAATGCAGTTGCAATTTAGTCTATTTACGGGCCGATAAATGACTTCAACATTCCATTTGTTCATTAACCTAATAAAATCATTTGAATGGAACGAACTATAATTATCGACTAGAAGTTCTTGAGGCGCACCACGTTCGTAAAATACACTTGCTATTTCCGACACAATCGAATCAACACTCTCCGATCTAATCTGCTTCCAAATTGTACAAACGTGACGGACCACAATTGATTATATTCAAATACTTCCTCTGAGTATATTTCGTAAAATCTATAGCTAATCTGGTCAAAATTTCACTAATCTTCAACGTTCCCTCTTTCCGTTTTATCGGTACCGGGTCAATCGATTTACATTGTTGACATTTAGAAATTAAAATTTTAATGTTCGTATTTGATGCTTCAATTTTCCGTTTTTTTCTACCTTTTCTTTGCTCTCAGATATCATTTTTTGTGAAGTCCCACAAGACTATCATGACAACCTGAAATTAATAAACAACAATTACTCTGTTTTACTTGATTTGGTACTCTTGTCAACTCGCCCACCCAATGCTTCTCATTGTACACGAATTCAATCGTCACTTTCATTTGATATTCTTGACATAACTCTTTAATGATCGTCAATTTTCTTCTAATCAACTGTTCATTGAACGCTCTTTTACTCAATTTCTCACGATCCGCTAACACGATGGATATCCAGGTTACGATCGACTTGTCTGCTTAAACGATTACCCTTTTCATCCCCAGTTTAATACATTAGTTTAGACCTTTCAATACAGCTTCCAGTTCAGCTAAACGTATGTGGCGAGAGTCGTATGTTTTTCTTAACCATGATGCATCTTCAATTGTCTGGCTTTTGACATCGAGCTTAACACCAATCGCAATCGAGCTCGTGTCACACCATAAAATTCCTTCTCTATTGTTATTTATGAATCATTCTCCCTGGTACGGGTCGACTTCCTCGACTCTTCTCATCACCCTTTTACCTTTTTTTATTACCTCTTCACCTAATTTTTCCTCCCAGTTGATATCACTGAGATGTTTCAATAAGTCTGACGCAGCCATCTCACTACCGGGTATATCCTTATCAACTGTCCACAAATTGAATATAAATCGCGGCGTGATGACGACGTGATATCGACGATTTCTCTTAGACGATTATCCCTTTTCCATTTCAACGAATTACCCTTTTAAAAAATTTCAATCCAAGCACCCGCACGTCTCAATCTTCAGAAATATTATCTGGAATCTTAAAATTTAATCCAAACCCTGTTAATAAATCTTTGTATTTATTGACGGGAATTTTGCCCTCATCCATGAAAATGTAGTCTATATATGAGTCGAAATGCTCTCAAATTCTTACATCATAATCTAAAAACCACTAGACATTTACTGTCATAACCGACGGAGCAATGTTCAACCCAAATCCCATTCCTTTTACCGCGTATTTCTTGTTGTCTATAATGCACGACTGATAACACCACATATCGTCATACAATCGCACCGGCATTTACTCATCTAAAGGTCAAGCATCGAGAATTTAGAATCTTACTACACCATTTACACAACTTTTCCAATCAATGTCGGCCGACCCACTGTAAACTTCTACATACTTGTTCAAGTTTTTGAAATCGAATACAGGAAGTTGTTTTTTCTTAATTAGCTGTACTATTCAAAATATGGGGATCTATCATACTGATTTCGCATCTTCTTTTCATCGTAGTAAATCAAATAGCCCTTCCTCTTCCATTCCTCTAAAACCTCTAATGTCATCCGTCCTTCGATTTATCGTCTTTAAAATTAGATTGCCAACTCGACAGGTAACTGGAAGCACCCGCTTTCCAATCCTTTTTTTAGCACCTGCTGTGTTGCAACATTTGCTACGTTTGTTAAATTTGTTGCAATTAAAAATCTTGATATATATTTTTTAAATATGTAAAATCAGTTAAATATTATATTTTGTTGGATAAAAAATAAAAAAAGTTATAAAATAATAGTAGAATACTATTATTCTTCCTAATTATTTATAAATATTCAAATTTAATTATTTTTATTTATATTAATAAACTAAATAGTACGAAAATATTATTATAAAATATTATATTATTTATATTTTAAAAAGTTAAATTTATAATTTAAAAATCAAAAAATTAAGCAAGCCTAGAGGCCAAAAGGACAAATCAGGCATAAATAGAGTGATTCATGTAGAATCAAAGAGCAAGTATAGATCAGGGGTCAGTTAAATTGGAAAACTATATATTGAATGTTGGAAGTATGAACAATTGACGAAATTAAATTTTGATAGGTAAAAATCAATCGCGAGAAACTTGGAAGTTAAAGTTTTATCAGAGAAAAAGAAATTGAAATTTTGTCAACATTGGTTTTCGAGTCAAGAATTATTGGATTGAGATTTTTCATTGTGGACATTTGGATTGAGAAGTTTCATTGAAAATTAATTTGGAGTAAGAAATCCCGTTACGGTTTAATTTGGAAAATATTGCTGAAGGGTCCAGCTGGGAAGTCAAAATTAATTGGTTAATAATTATATTATATTATTTATTTCAATTTGGTAAATCATTTTAAAATAATTTAGAGTAAAATTTGATAATAAATTTTAATAAAAGTTTTCTTTTATAAATTATATTTATATCTACATTAAAATCATCTACAAATAAATTGATTTTTGATATTGAAGGGTGGCCTCTTCAATTAAAAAATTTAATAGTTACATATAAAATTCGTCAGGCTATTTTTACCTATATACATTTGTAAACTATTGTAATTAATTAAATACATTTTATTCAATATTTGTCCTATTTTTTGTCATTGAATTTTCAAAAGTAATTAATAAAGTTTGTAAATTATAAATTTTGACCTGCCGTTCTAAGCACACCACTTAGATCGGTCGAACCAGCGGAAGTAAATTTTTGTTTGGTCTTTGAGAAATTTATAATTGTCTCCAAGAGACCCAACAATTTATAAATCTGTAAACTCGATTAAATTTTTATAATGTGGATAAATTAGGTTAGATTTATTTTTATGTAGAAATGTTCTTTATTTTTTTCATTTGTTAAAGAAAAAATGTTCTATGAACCGTTTGATTAAAATAATAAAAAACGGTATATAATTACAGAAATTAAATTAACAATAAAAATATTTGGAGTTATATTATTCATTACAATATATTTGTTTAACGTTATATCAAACCAAGATATTATACCACCAAATGATAAAAAATAATTTTGGTAGGATGTTTTCCAATCTTCTTTATAAGATTTTTTTCAAGTCTGACTAGGGTGCGCGTTATACGCGAATTATTATTTTTATTTAACGTTAATATTGATTAGAACAATCAGGAATAAATTCTCAAAAATTCAATTTGGATTAGAAATTCTTAGTCTAAAAGATAATTGTTAATATTGGAAATGTAAAATTTGTTTATTTACATTAAAAGAATGAACTCGGCACTATCAAATCATTTAAACAATTATCAATATCTTTTTAAAAATCTAATCGATACATTCCCGCATGGCCTCTTGGAGATCAGATGATAGTTCAACGGAGATTTCAGAAATAAATATACTCAGTGAACTATTCGAAAATCAATTGATCATTTTTTCTGACGGGAATGTGCGAATATACGAGAGCACATCGGCCAAGAATTGGGAGGATGCTGAAATCAACGTGTCCAAGATCGTTGCTTGTAAAATCCGTGAACAATGTAGCAAAGGAAGAATCAAGGATCATCTATCTCTCCAGGGAAATCGGCTGAATATTATGTCACAGGGGATCGCGAAAGAAATTATAAGGCAGATAAAATATCGTTACGATAATCAAGGAAGATTGAGCTGGTTTACGAGAGGTGAGTTGTTGAGGATCGGGATTCATTCTTGCATAATCAACTAATATTCTTCTAATTTCAGGTCAGGTTTCAACAAGCTTCAACTACGACCCAAAGGTCAAAATCAAAGTTAACGGTCTGATGGAATACATCACTATCGACGGAACTGGGGAGCTTACGGTGGATCAGAAACTGGTTGGATCGGATAGATTGCATTTGAGATTAAACCTTCAAATACAAGGAATTTCTATCGACCTACCAGCGATTGAATATCACTTCGGTCTTCCACAAGGTTGTCTGAGTAATGCAATCTCGTGGAAATAGTATCTGTGGAATGAAAATGATTCTTAGATCAAAATTATGTTCCTTTGATTTTTGAAAGCTATTGTATTTTTATAAATACATTATACAGGTTTTTTTTCTTATTCTGTTGGCTTCTATCGTGAGACTTCTAATTTTATTGAAGTTAAAATGAGCACTTTGACGAAGTAGTGGTTGTGAAATAAGAATTCTGACAACATAGAACGATTGTTCTTACAGTTGTAATTTCCGAATATTTGCTATTGTTAACCTACCAAAAAAATCGGATGTGCGCTGATATTACGTGCTGTAGTGACCCATTATAAGGGGTTGTTCAACCGAATTAGTTTTGGTATCAGAGTTAGAAGTCTGTAAAAATGGCAGGTAAGTGACCATCTGTACAACAGTCTCGGTGAGATTGAGGAATATAAATACGATAGATATAGGGATTCCAAAATTTTCCAAAAATGCGTTTACCGGTAAATCGGTAAAAAATTTTTTGATTACCAGTAAATATAAATTTATAATTTTTTTTATATTTATCGAATTATTCCTAAATTCAAATTAATACATTCATTTAATAAAGTTAGATTCATATATTTACTACTTCTATTGGACGTCCATTCATCGAAACATACACTAAACCTTTTACCTGAATTAATAAATCTTTCAAATTCATTTTTCATCATTATTACAATCTCTTTATAAAACTGAATTACATTGTTCTTTATACTTGTATTTGATTGAGTGGTATGGTATCGAGGATTAAGTAAAAGCCTTTTTAAATCTATCGAGTCGGTGAATGTTCTGAATGGTATTCAATCCAGACTTGTCATAAGGGTAATGGATTCTTCATATGAATTATCAGTTTTATTTTTTAAGAAATACCCTTACATCTGACTTTTTAACAATATCGAGATTGTTTATATCATTCGGATTTGGATTTTCTGTAGTTGCACTCTCATTTTTTCTAGAAAATTGATTTTGTCTTGTGTTTTTAAATGACTATGCAAACCGTTAGTGTTTCCACCACTGGTTTTAATTCTTTTTGCCCAATCTTTTCCTTCGCATAAAATATAAACTCCATCTTTTGTGCAATCATAATAGTCCCAAAATGTTCTTTAGATAGTTGTTTTATTTTGATTTTTTTCTGGCATTTTTTCTCTGATTAACATCAAGAAATAAAAATTCTAATAATTAATTTATTTGTAAATGAGTAACTTACGAATTTGAAAAGGCGTTTTAAAAGTGTATTATTAAAATAAAAGGATAATAATAATTTGATACAATTGTTAAAACAAAAATTCAAAATTTATCACAATATTAACATATAATAAGGATTAAATGTATTTGATAATGTATAAAATTATTTATTTATTTATATTAAATTATTTATTATTTATGTATTATTATGTATTATAATTATATATTACTATATTAAATTATTATTTATATTATATGCTTGACTACATTAAGCAGTCAAGCGAAATTATTATAAAATTTAAAAATTTAATTTTAAAATTGGATCGATATATTATTATATCGATCACAATTAATCAAAAAAAATTTCTTAGAAGACTATTTTATGATTTTCTTCTACTGAACTAGTTTTACTTATAATTTTGGTGTTTATTATGGTGTGCTGAATTTTTCCCATTTATTTCGTGTAGAAGATTAAAGAAGACCGATGTTTATTTTAATTCCGTAGACAGCTGAAGATTTGTACTTCCACGATCAATTTTGTTTCAATTATTATAATCAAGATCCTATTCTATTGTTATCGAAAAAATTAATAAAAAGATTCCGAAAAACGAAGAAATTATTTAACACAATATCTTTTGAAAGAGACGACATAAAGTTATTTGGGTTATTGCTTTAGTGACACTTATCGAAATTTTTCTCGTTGGACAAAAGTAAGCACGTCTTTACTTTTTTCTCTTTTTATCGATTGTGTGTGTAAAAAAAGAGGATATTATTAACTATACATTTCAGTACATGAAAATTATAGAATATATTTCCATCTTTAGCATAATTTCTTTAATTATTTAATAAACAAAAATATGATATATAAAGTATACATTAGTAGAAAATATAACCTTTTTATACAAGTTTTCGCTTATACGTTGAAAACATATCCCAGAATCTCTATACTTGAATATATTTTCAACAGATAACAACGCATGTCTTTTATAATGAGTCGCAATATTTTTTTTATTTGAAAGTGATTTATTATAAGGATATACTTATTCAAAACATAGTAACAAGTTTCTTTTCGAAATTAAGCCCGATTGCGAATTTACATCCTAGTGAGATTTAAAAAAAACTTTTGAAAAAGATTTGAAGATATCTTACTGGAGTTAATTTCTGTTAGGTTCGTGACAATTCATTGTTAAAAGATGAGAAGATGTCATTTTTAAATGGAATATGTAATAACGATTGAAAGCCTTTTTTAAGTAGATCAGATATTCAAAAATATCCCATTTCACTTAGATCGAAGTTGAACACTTGATTGGGGCAATTTAAAGCATCACGTAAAAGATATGAGCTTTAATGATGAAAATTTACTAAATAGTTTAAACTGGTGGATTCGAAATTCATCAGCGTGCCTTATTTTGAAAATCAATTTTAGAAAACAATAGTAATTATCTCATATAATAGGAATAGACGAAGATTCGGATTTATTTGGACAAACGAATCAAAAAGTGATCGATGTTAATAGATCCCGTTTTATTTATGTGTCATTATTATGATGTTGATAGCGTGTTTTTACGTAGTAGATATAACTGTATTAAACTATCACAGATGCTCGTTTTAAAAGATAAACGAAGCGTGATTGATTTTGTGCAATGTGAATTAATTCTAGGAACAGAAAAAGTTTGGGGTACTCAAAAAGATTTCGAGATTAAATTGATCAATTTAATATTTCCTTTATTTTTTTCATACAAAAAAAACTTTATTTATTATTCGTCCAGTATTTATAGATCAAAGGATATGAAAGAATTTCTATTAAATCATAACATAGATCAAATTTTGATCCCTTCAGGAATAATATCTTATCTCCATAGCCTCGATAATGCAATGAAAAAGTCACTTAAGAATAATCTGCCAGATAAGAAATTTTTATATCTAAACTAAAGAAAACTAATTTTAAAAAAGAATTTTAACAAACCATAATTATTAGACGTAAATGAATGAATTTGATAAATTTCCTTATGAACAGTCTCGGTCACCTAAGCTTTAATTAAAAATTTAGGCATTTGATCTTGAATGGCATTGAATGACCTTAGATCTAGATTAGTAACTAAGATCCATCACTACATAGAGTTTTCCGAGAGAAAACTGCGAAAATTATTCATTTGACTTTGACTAACCTTGACCGACCTTGGGTTACTTTATTAGCCAATATCAGGTAACAAGAACTATCCAAACTTATCTAGTTATATGGGGTATTAAAAGTGTATGGTAGCCCTGAAATAGTCATAAAAGATAAATAAATATATCATGACATACGATTAGGACAAACCGAATATAATAGCACCTTTTTCATATCCAGAAAAGGCGCGCAACGGCAAATGCGTGAAAATGAATTACGTAACTTACAAGTAACTTTCAAAAATGTCATATTATATTTGAAAAAAAAACAAAAAACAAATTTATAATCAATTAATAATTTGAAACTTATCCAAAATGCACAATCTAAATGTCAATTTTAAGAACCACTTAGTGCAAATAATCCTTAAATTCACATACTTTATAATTATAAATTATTGCTGCAAGACGTTTAAATAATTGAACGTATTTAGATTTGCTGATTGTTTGACCAGAAATTCCACTAAATATACGACTTACAGTGGAATAAATAAATCAGTTTCTACTGCTCTCGGATCGTTTCCTTATTTTTCGCGTATCTATTCTATGTGATTTTGATCATATCCTGTCATAATCATTTCCTTCTCCTGTAACTCTATTAATTGTTTCCTAATACTGCGAAAAATATTTAATGTTTAAAAACACCTTTTGTTAGGAAATGATCGACCAAGGTGTAAATGATAGGACAAGCTATCGATGACTGAAATGAATTAGACCAACCTTCAAATGAGTTATTAGTTCGAGGTAAAACTTCAGCAGCACGTTTTTACATTTTCCCCATTAAAATAGGAAACAGCGAGTAACCACCTCGATTGCGTCTCAAGCGACCAAAATATTTATCTTCCCAGTAATTATGAATATTTTCAAGACAGTCTGGTCTGCTGTCGTTCAAGTCATAAAAGGCTGCTACAACATCTTCTGGAGGAACAAATCTGAGTGAAATTAACATTTTTGTATATAATTTAAAGTTTTCGTGGTTACAATAAAGTTAGATAAGCAGTTTTCTGTATTCGGCCCACCAAAGATTGCCATAGATGAAATAGACAACCAAATAATGTAATATTTGGAAACACAGTAGACAATAAATTCATACATACTAATTCAAAATCTATCAAAACACTGGTAGCCATGATTGAACATCTAACTAATTAAGCAAATTTATATTTTAAACTTATTTTTCGTATTAACGAATTAATAATAAAAAATCAACATATTTTCATAAACATTTATTAAATTTATATTTGTTAACGCATTTCGTAATAACTTAATTCGTTTTGCGCGCAAATGTCGGTTTTGACATCACGCTGTTATCGTTCGCGCATTTGTTACTGGGCACATTTGAGGTGGTATCCAGAGAACGCACTAAAGATTATAGATATTTTTACGCATAAAAATCAATATTCAAAAACATGAAAACTGTATTATTCTATTAGCACATGATATCACTTTAGAAACATATTTATGATATTGATTTTCAACTTTTGCAATAATTTCCCTTCAATAAACTTTTAATAAAATAACAGAATAATATTACTTATTAGAGTTATTGGACAAATATTAAAATTAACAATCTTTTTATTATTAAATGAGCATTTTATTACTAAGTTTATTCGTTTTTTGATAGATTATAAGTTTACAATGTTTTACCTAAATGTCATATAGAGTGTAATTTTTTCGTATTTAAACTTTATAATTGTGTACTGTCAACGCAAATGTTGATTATTTTAATAAAACTAATATGTTATTTGAAAGAAACATATGAAGACCGATGAAGGGTTAAAAAATATACACGCGAAAGACCAAAACATTTAAATAGAATATTTTGAAGTTGTATTTTGATAATTGATGGAAACGATAATTTCACATGAAATTGCCAAAAATCATAATTTGTTTAAATATTAATAATTTTATTCAATTTTTCTCTCTTATTTCAACTTCTGACCATTTACCACTCTTTAAAATAATGTAATAATTCTCTGTCTCATTTTCATTATTTGCATCATTATTATCCTCACAATCATCATTCATTTAATCTTCGATAAATAGATAATCTTCAGAAGATATTATAAAGAAATAATGCCAAGTTTCATAATTAAATTATTGAGCAATTCATTTTCTTCATCATTTCTTGAAAGAACTGCAATTTCAGATTTCGATATCAATTTTGTATGAATACATTAATTTTTAATTTTTTAATTTATTTTAATTTTTAATTTATTTTTTAATTTATTTATCATTTTTAATTTATTTTGATATTTGCTAAATAACGTTTTTTATTAACACATTGTGATCGGGCAGTTTTCGGCCGCGTACTAGTGCTGGTAACGGGTGATTTTTCGAGTAATTTCGCGCTAACGTAGACCTCTAGAGAAATTGCGATAGCTTCAAAAATATTTGTTTGATTTCAATAATTCTTTTTGCAAATTATTTAATTTTATTTCATTTTATTTTATTATATTTAGAAATGTATTCTTCATCGTTAAACTAGTGCAGAATTTCACATAAAGTAGGAAAGTTTTGAAAAAAATCATATTTTTTTTACATAACATCCTTTATTTTACAAATTATA
>MQRK01201363.1:496-14431 GCA_001938485.1 Girardia tigrina
AATCTGAAGAGATTGAAGATATTCAAACGAGAATGTTCGAATATGATAAAAAGAAAAGAAATGCTCCTGTAGCGGCATATAACACAAAAAGAGAAAATGAATGGAGAACAGTGGAAAATTAAAAAAGAATAACAAGACCACAGAACGAGAAATTCATAGAACAAGAAACAAGAAGAAATTTTAAAGTTCGAAAAATTACCTGTTGGGCATGCCACGAAGAAGGACATGTTAGAAGAGAGTGGCCTAACGTGAAATGTAGTCATTGTAATAGAAAAAGGGCATTTAAGAAAACAGTGTTATGAAAACCCTAATAGTAAACATTTCTTTATAAAAACCCAAAATAATAAAAATTTTGTAGAATTGTTTTATTATTATTTTTTTAATTTTAATTTTTTTTTAAATTTTATTATTTTTTATATCTAATTAAGTGCTTAATTTTTAATTTTTTTAAAAAATATTAAACTTAATTTTAATTTAAAAAATATTAACTTATCAAATTATTTTTTAATTATGTTCCAATACTCAATCATTGTACTTATAAAAAAAATACTAATTTCCATCTGGGTGGGAGAATCACCATTCTAAGTTCAACCTACAACATCAATACATTCACACATTCATACAATTTAAAATATTCGACAATAAACAAAACGAAAATTATTCAGAGATTATTAGATGTAGAAGAATAAAGCAAAAAAGAAAACATCTCAATACTGGTAATTTCGAAGTTGGTCATTTGGAAGCGCCCGTAATTATTATTTACGGGGCTGAGCGTACTCTGATTTTTGAGAACCGGTGCTTTGGCGGAAATTTTGGTTGATGTACCGGTGCATTGACCTTTAAATTATTTAAACAAAAATTTTTTTATTTTATCAAAATATTAAATACATTTTTATTTTTCAGAAATACTGCACATTAGATTTGAAGTTACTTACTAATTATAGTAAATTTATACAATACAATACAATAATAATAATACGATTTAACTGCGCCCAGTCATATTATTTACAAATTTTACTGTTATAAAAATTTAATTCTTGTTTTAAAATGTAAAAAACGAAATGATTGAAAAAATAAGAAAGACTGTGTTTATTTCCTGTCGAAGATATGTGGTGCGTATAAAAAATCTTTAGACTCTTAAAGAAATAAAAATAATTAATGGATGAGATTTTTAGCATATAACAACAAATATATCTATATAGATAAATAATATCAAGTTTGTTTAACTGTAATAATGCTTAATAGCATTATTTTTTGCCAACTTTTAGAAAATGTACCAGCCAGTGGAATTTCGAAACATTATTTGCTTTTTACTTTTGAGGAAGACTGAAAAGAAGGACATCGTGCGTCATCTACAGGAAATATATGGAAATGAATCACCATGCAAGAGCACTATTTACAATTGGATAAGAGAGTTTTCCTTTGGCATGACCAGTGTGTTTGACGAAAAAAGAAGTTGGTACTCTCAAGAAATTTCTGATGAAAAATTGGAAATTCTATCGATTATATTAAAAGAAGAGAGACGAATCACCCAGAGAGCGCTGTCAAACCGACTTAATGTGAGCAAGAAAACTTTGCAGAATATGTTGGGAGGCCTGGGAGTTAGAAAATTGAGCAGTCGATTGGTCCCACGCTTTCTGACAGCTGAGATGTGAGAAAAACGAATGCAAGCAAGTCAAGACAACCAGACTCTATTTGATGCTTTTGGACGCAATTTTTTAAAGAATATTAGAACGGAGCATGAGACTCCATTGAGTCTTTATATTCCCTTCAGTAAGCGGGAGTCTCGTGCATGGGTATTTCCAGACGAAAAGCTACCGAAAATGCCTGTTCGGAGTTATCTGATCGAAAATGTCTCATGCTCACGGTGTTTTGGAACGCAAAAGGGTGGTTAAACTCAACTTTACCTCTGGAATCATTGATTTACATTAATGCCCTCTACTTAATGATGCGAGACAATTGCGACATAAAACAAGGAATCAAAACATATATCGTTTGCATGACAATGCATCTGCACACAGCTCACGGAACAATGGACGCAAGTACCGAAAAATGGTTTGTGTTGGTTTCCCATCCGTCTTACAGCCCTTACTTATCTCCAAGTGATTATTTTTTGTTTAATCACTTGAAAAAACGCTAGCAAGGACGAAGAAATGAGTCTAAAGAAGATCTCATGGGTCTAGTGCAGAATTCTTTTGAAGAAAAGTACACCACTTTCCTCAAAAATGGCCTGTTTTCGTTTGGAAGTCGATGGAGGAAAGGTCTGGCAGCAGGAGATGATTGTTGACTTGTAATTTTTTACAGTCATTTTTTTTGAATTAATTTATTTAGATCCGAAGATTTTTAAATTCAAACGAAATAGGCAAAAATCAATTAGATATTCGATCAAATTCTTTTATTTCCCAATTTTTATTATCAAAAACCTTCAAAATTGATTTATTAAAACAACAGAATAAAATTATTATATTCTTTTCATTTCAAATTAATTAATTTTTTTTTCAAATAAATGTTTTTTTACAATAATGTTTTTTTTTACACAACAAATTAAATCAAAAATTTTTTTGAATAATTTCTTTGAATAATCAATTCGGTTCATTGATTTGACTCGAACATATTCTCCCGCCATGAACCAAAGGGATTTTCCAGTGTGGCCCGATCTCGTAGTTCTTCTATGCTCGTCATCTCATCACTCGTCCAGACAGTATTCTCCTCGCTCGTCACGACAGTGTTCTCCTCACCGCATCCTTCCATACCATCCTCGTAACAACCACTCGCACTTAACTCGCCACGAACACTTACACTTTCCTCGCCATGGCCACTAAAATTATCTACATCACTCGTATTAGCATCCCTCTTCTCTTGGATCGTCATAGTCTCTTCACAAGTAACTTGTTTCTCATCCTCAATTTTACATACTTTCTGGATTGCTCGTCTTTTTACAACTCCATCCGATTTGACATCCCCTACTCTACACTTTCCATCAGTACCCAATATTACTCTCTCTACTGTTCCCATAGGTAAATTCCTTCGACCATCATCTGACTCTAAAACCCATAGTAAATCTCCCTCTTTCAGATCTCGGTTTTCTTTTAACCATTTACCTCTGTTCCTCCATTCGATGGAGGAACATCTGTTTCAAAAATTGAATAGTGAGATTCTGCACGTGCTTCCATCTGGAATTTACATTTCTTTTTTCTGATCCTATTATCATAGAATCCCATTCTCTTTGATTACCAGCAATGATGAAATGATTTGGCGTAAGTATCGACTGTCTCTAGGATCTTCCATGGATCTCGTCAACTGTCTAGAATTAACGATCCATTCTATTTCTATTAAGATTTTTTTCCAATTCATCATCAGTAACTTTAGCCGTACCGAGTATGGTGTATAGCGCGTTTTTTATTGTTTTCACAATAGACTCAAAAATTCCTCCAAAATGAAGTGCCCTCGGATGATTTTCTCCATCATTTCTAATTTCTCCATCATTTAATACCTTTAAGGTCATGTAAGTATCTTGTTTAATCTCTACAATTTCGCCATGTATTCCTCAGAAGTTTCCTCTGTTATCCGAAATTATCATCGATGGTTTCCCTCTCCTGGCAATAAATCTTTTTAAGGCTCTTATAAGATCATTAGTATCTAACCCTTTAGCCAATTTAATATGAATTGGAGATAAGTGATCAAACAGATATATCTTTTTTCTTTCGCTCTTCCTCGTCCTTGTTTAGGGTATATTGGACCTGCATAATCAATTCCAATTTAATCAAATGTCCTTAAAGACTCTCGAAGGTGAAATTCCGGTATATCACCCATTATCTTAGTCATTCCTTTGGTTGATCTTCTCGAACAGATCTTACAAAAATTTTGATATCTATATACAAATTTCCGCATTTTTGGGAACTAAAATCTTTCTGATAATTTACAATAATGTTGATTAACACCAACACAGTGAAGATATTCTTGATGAACATGTTCCACTATCAATTTCGTTATTGGACTTTTATTAGACAGTATTATCAGATATCGTAAATTCCAAGGAAGGTACTCAGATTTCATTATCCTGCTGTTGCTTCTCAACAGTACGTCTTCTGCAATCATATGATTTGCTTTTAATATTGAGTCCTTTGCTTTAAGTGTTTTTCCTGCCTTAATTAATTGTATCTGGGATTTAAAACATTCCTGTTGATCTTCCTTTATTATTTCTTTTTCTGCTAATTCAAACTCACTTTCTTGATCATCATTTTCAGCTTCCTCAACTCTACCTATCATATGTGTCTCGGATATTCTTTTCAAGACCAATTTTCTCCAATTCGAATGATGATTATTAGCCACGGAATTCTCGGAATAATTTTTCTCACCAATGTGCACTGTGTTCAAGACAACACATTTTTTTCTCTAAACACACTTCCGTTCTTAACTCTTTTGGTCTTTCTGGCCAATTTTCTTCCTGAAGTTGAAGGAATTTTGGGCCCTTCTACCATTTTGCATTTCTGAAAGTTGTGTCACTGAGCACCCTCCACAAACAATATCGGCCGGATTTTCCGTTGATGGCACGTATCTCCATTGATTTTCTCTTGTAAATTCATGAATATAACCAATTCGATTAGCAATAAATGTACTAAACTTTTCCCGTATCTTGTTACCCAATACAATACATCCATGCTGTCAGTCCAAAAAAGGATTTCATCCATGGTTATACCCAAGGAGCTGACTAATTTTCTCGCGAACTTTACTCCGACTACCGCAACAATTAATTCCAATCGTAGAATCGAAACTGTTTTCGTTGGACATACTTTTCCTGTCGCTGCTATTATATTGGTGTTATCATCATTCTTTTCAATCTCTCTGATGTAACTTACTGCTCCGTAAGCATCCTTAGATGTATCATAAAAGACATGAATTTGAATTTTTCTTCCATTTTCAATTAAAGTTCTTTTGACACGAATTTTATCTATATTCTTTTGTTGTTCAACCAAATTCTGGGCTCTTATTTTTAAAATTTCTGAAATTTCGACGTACCAATCGGTGCCATTCATCCAGATTTCTTCTATTAATATTTTCCCAAGCATTAGATATGCTGTTAGGAAACCAAGCGGGTCGTAAAAATGCCAATGCGCTTAAAATTTGATGCTTTGTACACCATTCCGTTACTTCTTCTCTAGCATTGAATGAAAATTCATCTCGTTCTGGGTCCCATATTAAACCCAACGTTTTAGTAACTTTCTCATCCTCATTTAGAATTTGATATACCTTTGCTTTGTCTCCTTCTGGAATGATGTTTCTCAGACTTTGTGAATTAGACACCCACTTCTTAGCATCCATCCCAGCTTGCTTCCACAACCATTTAAAATCTTTATACATTTTTACTGCTTGCTCTTCTGTCTCAACAGATATCAAACTGTCATCCATATACGTTGATTCCAAAATTGCTTTTGCCGCTTCTGACAATGCTTCCATATGTGTTTCCGCGTTCATTTTACTAATTAATTGTGCCAAAAATGGGGACGCATTAATTCCAAACTTTAATCTGTGAAAATCGTATTTCACTAACTCGTCATTCTTTCTCCACAAAAATCGCATGTACCGCATGTCTGTTTCTTTAATTTTTATCTGTAGAGACATCTCTACAATATCGCACGTTAAAGCAATATTAAATCTTCAAAATCTAAGTAAAATCTCAAACAGGTCTGTTTTTAATTTCGGTCCTTGATGAATCTTGTCGTTCAGACAAGTTCCTTGCCATTTAGCGGCTGCATCGAAAACCATTCTAACTTTGGTGGTTTCTTTCTGTCTTCTTACTACTGGGAAATGCGGAAGAAGCCACTCATCCTTTTGATTATCTTTCTCTTCAATTACTTCATGCCTTACTGACATATTCTTTTACTATGTTATCGTATTCATTCTTCAGACCGACGTCCCAGTCAAGTCTTCTCAGCACCTGATTTAGTCTTTTCTCAGCTGACCTTTGGTTGTTCTGTGGCTTCCAATTGGCCTCCTTCCACGGAATTCCTACTGTGAATCATTCTCCATCATAGCTTACATTCATGATACAATGATCTAATAATTCGTTCTCTTTCACAGTCATTCCAATATCAACTCGATCGAGTACATCTTCTAATTTCCATAATCTTTGTAAATCATTTTCCGTCTCTTGCTCCCTAGTAAAGAAGCATCTTGCAAAATTGATCCTTTTACGATTTCTTTTTTCCGGAACTTTTCCGACACAAGTCCACCCTAGAGGTGTTAGACGAGCTATCGGTTCATTTGGTAATCCTTTCACTTATTTTATTGAGTATTGTAAGTTTAGGTAGTCAGCTCCTAATATGCCATCGACTCGATAATTTCTATTAATATTTTCAAATTGAATACCAGTTTAATGTGGCCATTTTCCTTTTATTTTTTCCCAATTGCAAACCTTTAAATCACCTGTTACATTTTCAGCTACAAAGAGATTCAGCATTTGATTCACACACCCGTCTATAGATTGCAGTCCAACATTAACCTTTTTGATTTTAAGGATTTGATCCCGTTCAGAACTTGAATATTGATGTCTTGATTTTTTCCTTCTAAGTTTAATTCATCAGCAATATTCCTATTAATGAAAGAATTAGTACTGGCATTGCCGAGCAGGAGGTTTACTGTGAGTCTGGTTCCTTTATTTATAAGGTAAACAGGAACGGTTCTTAATGAAACATAGATTTCATCTATCTTTGAAAGATCAGCTACAAACGTACCTCTTTTCGGAATTTAGGAGAATTCTCCTTCAGTAGTTCTAACTTTCTTATCTTCTTTCTCTTCTATTTTTGAATTTTGATCAGGATTCGAGTGTTTTGTCTTTATATGAAGGTTTCTACAATTATTTCCATATGTACAATTGTCGATTCGAAATATTTACATTTCCTTAGACTATTTTCCTTTGTTAGATCGTGTATGTATCTACATGCCTTTCCTCTTTTGCAGAAACCCTTTTGGAAATCCCAACATGGTACTCTTTTAATTTCTTTTTTCGATCCAGTTGGTTTTCTTTCTTCTTTTTGAAAGAACGATTTTCCTTTAGAAAGTTCTCTAATATTCTGATTTCGCTGTTTGGGATTGAATGTGCTGATACCATGAACAGCTTCTGCAGCGGTCCGCTTTATTTCCACCTCATTTATTAGCCAATCCTTTAAAACTGATAATTTCTGAGGTTTTCCTTCAGAAAGGCGAGTTCTCTCCCAACGCTCGACTAGAAGTTTGGGTAATTTTCCCGTCAACGTGATGTATAATAATCCTCCTTCAATCTCCACTTCCTTGTTATTATCTAGAAAAAATAGCTTCCAACAATCCTATGAAACATTCTAGGACCTTTAAATTATTTGCCCTCACTGGAAAGAACTCATTTATTTCTCTCATTACATTGGCGTATTGCCTCTGAGCACCACCATATCTTTTGTCCAATTTGGCTAATATCGTTTTGTAGGATTATTGGGTTATGACGATATTTTTGATCAATTCTTTTGGTTCGCCAATAAGGCATTGATCCAACATTATTTGCTTTGCAATATCTGATATCTTTGAGGAATTGACACATGTCTCGAAAGTTCGCTTCCATTTTTCATACTCACCCACATTTCCAGAAAATTTGGGTAAGGTGACCGGTTGGAATTTTATGGGAATTCTATCTTTCACCATCTGAACTCGTTCCTCTTCGTTGGTCTGTTTATGATTGATGCTGAATCTCTGCTTTGCAGCTGCCAGCACCTCTTCGTTTTGATCTTCTAATTTTGTCAACTCCTTGTCGATTATTGAGCTATACTCCTTTTTCTTTAACCGTTTGGCATTAATTACCATTGACTCGAAATCCTTCAGCACTTCAATATAGCATTCGTTGTACGAAACTATCGTTCTATTGAGTTCTTCAGTTGATATTTCTGCATGTCCGAGCTTGCTTCTTAATTGTAATAATTTATCTTTTGAACTCTTTTGGCAAAGCATTTTTCTATCTAATTCATCTTCATCCATTTCCATACCGCCTTTCAGGCCGTGTAGAAGATGAAGTGTAGCATTCTTAGCTATATCACTCTCCTTTATTGTTTTTTTGATCTTCTAAGAGTAATCCATCAAACCATAATTGTTGTAAGCTGACTGGAATTTTCTCTTTGTTTTCAATTTTTGCTTTGATGTGTTTTATCGTTTCTCGATTCTTCACATCCAGAGCAATTGTTTTGCCAGAAAGCGTTTTTATGAATATCTGCAATTCCATGTCTTTTCCTTCAAACTTTTCTTATCATCCTCATCTTCCGGCAAATCGAGATCTTCACTGCCAACTACACCCTTCACAAAATTCGAATATTCTGAAAAGAGATTCTCTTAACTGCCCTCGAGAATTGCACTTTACATTCCTTTTATTGTTATATAACATCTTTAAAACTCGTCAGCTTAAATCCGGTCAGCTGGTGGGAGTGTCTGAGATTTGTATTCATTATTTGATTACTTATTTCGGCAATTAAACTCGTAATATTTGTTAAGTCGTTTAGACTCTTAATTTTCGATTTCAGATGGTTTGAATCATTGGATATTTGATTAAGTTCTTTTCTACACTCGATTAATGTTTTATAATATTCGTTTTCAAATTGAGATTCCATGGAAAAATCACAGAGGTATGTTTTCAATCCATCAAGAGTATCAAGAGTTTCACAATTTTCCAGCTATTTAAAATCGTCTTTAATATCACCTTTTTTAACAAATCTCACGAATATCTCTTTCACTTTCAAAAAAATCGAATTTATTTTTTCAGAAGGAATTTTTAGTGATTCGGACAATTTAAATAGCCTTGCGACGCAATCGTTATAATCCCATGGTAAATTACATTCAAAAGGATCGGCTCTATTAACGGAATCCACAAATTTTAATTTAATTTCTTCCATTTCAAATCGATTATTTTCCTCTCCGTTTGTCCAAACATCGCGGCCACTGTCACTGAGCAACATCGACAGCCAATCTCCAGCGCCAAAACATAACTTACTTCCCAGGCCACGACCAAGGAAAGAGCAATTCATCAAATCCTCCACATAGTCACCGGACGAGGAATCGATAGGGGATACTCTCAATCGATCATCCGAAATCAATTGCTGACGATTCCCATTTAAGTCCATACAAGATCTGCTACCAAATGTTGACTTATAATTATTTACAGTCATTTTTTTTAATTATTTTATTTAGATCCGAAGATTTTTAAATTCAAAGAAAATAGACAAAAATCAATAAGATATTCGATCAATTTCTTTTATTTTCCAATTTTTATTATCAACGACCTTCAAAATTGATTTATTAAAACAACAGAATAAAATTATTATATTCTTTTCATTTCAAATTAATTAATTTTTTTTCAAATAAATGTTTTTTTACAATAATGTTTTTCTTTTTACACAACAAATTAAATCAAAATTTTTTTTGAATAATTTCTTTGAATAATCAATTCGATTCATTGATTTGACTCGAACAGTGATTACATAGAAAAGTGAAGTTTCCCATATACTTAACTAGTATGCTTACTTTAAAATCAAAGTTTTATTTTAGTGTGACTTTTATTTCTATTTGAGTCTAAGGACTTTTTATCCGCATTATATTAGAGGTTCTCACCTACCACCAAAAGCCTTATAACATACGCAATAAAAAAATGATGAGGTTAACTTGAAACCACAATGATCATAAATATCTTTTATATTTTTAGTTTTTTCTTCTCATTTCTAAACGTTATTTTTGCTAAATAACCTTTCCAGCTTTTCATAATTATTTTATTTCTTAAAATTAAGTCATTCTTGATTTTTATCTATAAATTCATATTAAAAGGCAAAATAAATTATTAACTCTGAATGAAATCTGTTACATTTCTAAAATTTTGTAACAGTTAACATATAAAAGAGTAATTCATATATTACATACAAAGAGTTCAAAACTGGAGAAGACAGAATTTAGATTTACATTGGAACATAAACCAGTTAGAGTGATAGATTTACTACTGAACAAACTTCCTATTTTACATGATCTAGATACAACTGGTTTATGTTCCAATTTAGTTCATCAATATAAATGTAATGGCTGTAAAGCCATATGCATCGGAAAGACTTGTCGTCATCTCTGTAAACGAATCCAGGAACATAATCGCAGGGAAAGTGATAACAATATTGCTCAAAATAGGAAGAACTGTTAGAATAGTAAAGTTGATGTAAGTAATTTTAAGATTTTGTGTTCACAATTTGATAATTACTGGAGAGGGTTATGTGTGAAGCATTGTTGATCAAATCCTTTGATCCTAAAATCAATGTGCAACTTTATTGAAAGTATTTTCATGATTTAAATTACATAATGGCTATATAAACATTGCTTTGAAATATAAACGCGAGTATATCATTGTTAATTTTAGTCTGATGATGACGGTTGATCCGTCGAAATTAATCACAATAAATTTTGACGATCGTTTTTTGATTTTTAAAAATAATTTATTATCATTTTTAATCTTAATTTGTTTCTCAAATATTTACAATTTACAAAAAATATAAACAACATAAACACTTAAAATATTTTGATATCTAATATGATTTCCAATACTTTTATTGACAGAAGTTAGTCATCATTCTTGATTGATAAATTTAAATTCTATTTCTAAACCTCAAATTATTCGAACAAATTCAAATTATAATTCCTTTCTAAAATATTTAAAAATTATTTTCAAAAATATTTTAATTCACTTTAAATGCCTCATCCAATGATTAAATAAATCTTTATGTTACAATCCATTATAAAAATATTTTAAATCACTTTCAAATTGATTTTAAATATTTTGATTAAAATATTATCATATATTTATTAATTAAAATATATTAATTTAATTTCAAAGTTGTTATTTACATTTCAAAATTTTCCGAATAATCCGACAGTTCAAAAAATTCAAAATATCAATCTTTCATCTGGATGGAAGAAATACAATGCAAAAAACAACATACCAAACACAGCATACAATAAACACCATTCGAAAATATTCCTCACAATATCAGTATTTCTAGTCAGTATAGGGTGAAGTACGTTCGTACGTTCGATGATGTCTTTCAAAAACAATTTTTTTATTGAGTGATCTAAATTATTCATCAGTCAAAGAAAATAAACATTGTATAAACTAATAATTTTATTCTGAACCTAATGAATTCAAACAAAAATCAAGTCTATGAGCATTTAATGCCAATTTCATTTCTTTGGGACATAATTTTCAATTTGAAATATTTCTTTCAATCCATCATAGCAGTTTTCAACTTCAATCATCGGATTATCAAGTTCCGAAGCTCGAGAGAAATCTCTGTGACAATAGTTTGGTTGATTTTGTTTACGTTTATTATCTTTATCTGGCTTATAAACTCCCGTATGAACTAAAATTGCTGATCGAAATTAATAATAAAGACATAATATTAGTAAATGTTATTTTATACTAACAATCAATTTGTTTTGCAGTTTGAGGCAGAAATTCAGCTTCTTCAGGAACTACTCTCGAAGATGACATTGCAGCTTGTACTCTTAGTTTTTGACGTTCCTCTTTAGTAACCTCTTTTCCACCTGACATTCGACGATATCTTTTCAAATAATTGTTGTAAAGATTAGCTCCAAGAATATCTACTGCTGGATTATCACTAAATACAAATTAACATTAAAATTGCTAAAAGCTTAAGTATCACCCAAAAAAGTATAAAGATTTGATTGGAGACTTGATTCCCATTCTTTGAGCTACTAAAGAAATGGTATGTTCGGCAAATCTAAATGTGATTTCAGATGGTTTGCCTATTATTGCTGTGTAGTTCAAAGGATGACCCGTGATTTTCTAAATGTAATTAATCCAGTTTTAGTCATTAATTAACTCATAAAATATTTGATTATTTGTAATACAATCCAGTAACTTTTAAAGTTAATATTATTTATTTTATGTATTTAATTAAATCAGCAACTCAATATTTCCAGATATATACCAGATGTTGTGAAAGTCTTGTCAAAAAAACACTTCAAAAAGATTAACATGTATATTTCAGAATATATAAAAGATACAGCAATGAAACATTAAATTCAAGTTTAAAAGAAGTGTTTTAAACAATTTATTCAAATGATCGCCTCTCGCAAGAACGACGACTTCCAGGGGCTTCCTGAATGTGGCACAGGCAATCACTATACACGCCTCAGGAAGATTCTTCGAGAACTTCGCAACGGAATTCTCTAGTACCTTGGCACTTGTATGACGAGCACGGCAGACTTCACTTTCTACACGCATTCATATGAAGTAATTCAAAGAATTCACACCTGGTGACGATGGTGAACACTTGTCTTTGGTTGTAAAAAGTACGGTGTTCTCCCCTAAGAACTTTAGGTTAACCTTAGCTGTATGGCATCGTGCACTGTCTGGATAAAAACAAAAATTCCCCAATGAAAACTACTTCTTTAGCCCCGCAGTTCAGTTTGGCTCAGAGTTTGTTAGTAACCCGTGGTATTCAGTCTGTAACCAGCAGGGAAAACACTTTTCCATTCGCTGCCACCATATCCACTAGCATTATACTAACAGGATGCTTTGTTCTGCTAATCATTCGTGCATCAGTGATTTCATCATCTCCTCAGCAAATGACACGGTTATTGAGACGATTCCATGATGTATCCAAGGGAAATTATTTTTGTCTTCAAAGACGTTAACAATTCCAGCTGGACAGGACAGGTCCTGACACCGTTCAGGGTGATTATGATTCATTGCATTTGTTAGTAAAGGTCTCTCAATCATCACAAGACCCTTGACACCAAGTTTCTTGACTGCGTGACTGATCTGTTACGTATGAAAACCAAACTTTGAAGTATGAACTTTGATTGATCACTCAGTATGTTCCTTCGTAGCTGGGACAGGTTTACTTTTTATTTTCAACCACTCTTAGGCTCATCTAACAGGCTCTCATTTGGAGCTACTCGTTAGCGAATTTGATCTACTGTTCACACAGAGTATACCAGTTGCTCAGTAATTTCATCATCAAAGTGGCCAAAGCGAAGCAATGTGGCAATCTCAGCACGTTTTGCTGCCATGCGTTAACAAACAGATTTCTAAATATCAAAGATTAATTTTTTTGTAATTTTAAAATTTTAGAACAACTTTTTTTCTGAAAAATGTATTTCAAAAAACTAACTTTTTATCTGTATATTTTTTAAAATTGAAAAAAACTAAAAACTTAAGAACCCAAAAATAGAAAACATATAAAATCCAAAAATTAAAAAAGCTAAAAAAATAAATTCTGATAAAATTTAAAATTAAAAAATCTAAAAATTTTAAAACTGGAAAAAAATAGATTCTGCTATTATTAATTCGATGAAGTGCATGTACACAAAAAGCTCGTTCAACGCCTTCTTGTTTCACATGAACATAAAATGGCTTTTCAATTATCTTTTCTGGCAGATCTTAATCTTCTAAAGTATGCGTGGAAAGCAGTTTCTCAGTACACTATCATCAACTGCTTTTAACATGTAGGATTCAACGTCAATGCAGCCAACCCAGACGTTGTAATGACGCAATTACCAACCTGGAAGATGATGTCAATATGTTTGACATATTACATGAATTTATGTCAATATCAATGGAAGTGCATTTTTAAGATTTTATGAATATAGAATACAGCCTGACAATTACTGCAGGATCATCTGACATGGAGATAGGGGAATCTGTTAAGTGGGCACCAACAGACATGTTGAATGATCAGGAAAATGAGGAGGATGATTCTGAGGAATTTACTGGTCCTACTCATCAGGAAACACTTGAAGCACTGCAAACAGCACAACGCTTCTTTGTGATTCACTCTAGGTTTTAGTGACTATCATCTCCATGCTGTTGAAAATCTCAGTGAAGATGTATTGCTCCTATTAAGAACACCAACATGGGTTTTCAAA
>MQRK01201364.1:14435-28503 GCA_001938485.1 Girardia tigrina
TAAATAAAATTAATATGTAGATAAAATTACTAATAAAATTACAAAATTTGAACTTTAAAAATAAAATCTGAAAATAATGAAAAATTTGTTCGAATAATTGTTTATTAAAAAACATTAACAAAAAAATTATCAATTTAGAACGATGTCGAATTACGAAAGCTTTGCTGAGAGTTGTCCAAAAGACAATTCTAATTGTATTGAAAATAAAAGTTCGAAAAGCCATGTTGGTGTTCTTAATAACTTGTATACTATTTATTTTTTAATGTTGCCTTAGATGCATGAAACAAAAGGAATGGCTTTTCGAAATGGTAGAAAATTATTTTCGTGTTAGAATGCGAATTTAAATATTGGGTTAGGGATAAGTTCCGCCGTTTTTTGTAAAATTAAAATTTTACTTTTTAACGAAAAAGTTACTACAAATTAATCACAAATATAATCTCCGCCATTGTTCACGACTTCTTCCCAACGTTCAACGAGTTTTTCAATGCCTCTTTGGTAGAAATCGTCCGGAAATCTCTATCATTGTTGAATGAAACACCACGCAAAGCGTTAGAAAGCGAACGGAAAAGATGAAAATCAGATGGAGCCAATTCAGGTGAATACGGAGGGTGCGGTAACACTTCCCATCCAAGCGTTTGAATGGCTTCTTTTGTTATTCTGACAATATGAGGACGTGCATTGTCGTGTTGCAAAATAACGACTTGATACTCCATTTCAATGGTCTAAAAATCGACAAAAATTAATCTGAATAAAAAAACAAAATACACCATTTTTTTAGAGCAAAACAATAGCTTTCAAATAACATATAACATTACATCAAAAAATTTGATTTAAATATTAAATTGATTAAAAATTCAAAAAACGGCGGGAACTTATTCCTCAACTTAATATATTTATGCTTTACGGTTCTATTAATGATTTGGGATGAGGAAAGTGAGTTTTGAAATGAAACAGACGTCGCTTGGCTAAAGCCAAGAATAATTTAATTATTAATAATAATACAATAATATATTAATAATACATTAATTATTATTACCAACTGTACAATACTGGCCAAAAGTCTTAGAACAAAACCAGATATATAGTTTTTAAATGTTTATTTTTATTTTGCATTGAAACGCTGCAATGTATATAAATTGAAGCTATTTTTGCAAATTCATAATTATGACAAATTTCAGTAGAAGGGTGCCCCATGCCACCAGGCAAAGATTGTGAAACAGTGGTTTACGGAAAATAAGAATGAGGTCTTGTACTGACCTGGAAACAGCCCAGACCTTAATCATATTGAGAATCTTTGGACCATATTAAAAAAAGAAGTTTCAATTAGAAGACCCACTAATTTGAAAGACATACAAAATGCAATAAAATCGGTGTGGTGTTTAGACGTTACTAAGGCACTTTGTCAAAATCTAACAGATTCTATGCCGAACAGAATCCAACAGCTTTTGAAGAACCACGGCAGGTCAACTAAATATTAATCATACAGAGAAAGTTTTGTATAATAGTGCTTTAATGTTTTGCATCCATTACATATATTTATTTATTATCCATCATATTTTAATCAATGTTTTGTTTGTACAATGTTTGCAACAATAAATTTGGTATTTATGAACTTTGTTCTAAGACTTTTGGCCAGTACTGTAAATATCAATGAACTTGATAGAAAAATTTGAGCTCTTTTGGTTGTGACGTAGAAGCTGTGACGAATAAGTTTCTCCTTTATGATAAAGTCACACTGGAAGATCTAAAATGGATTTGAAATTTGTGATTATGCTTGTTTTGGTCGTGAAACCAAAATAATCAATGCTATTAGGTCGATGCATAAGTTTCCGACCTTTGATATAAAAGGATTATACTTCTTTAATTGTACCCAAAATCCACGTGTTTATTTTTTATTATTCTGGAAATGGATACCAATAAAATTCAGACACGCCATTGTATATTATTTATGTTTAATCTTGGCAAAAAGGCGTCTCAAGCGAAGGACGAAATTTACCAAGCATATGGTACAGGTTTTGTTGGCCTTACAACGATCAAAGAATGGTACACAAAGTTCAAGAAGGGTGAATTCAACCTGGAGGACCAGCCACGAAGTGGTAGATCGAAAGAAATGGAGGACGAAGAGCTTCTGGTTCTCTTAGAAGAGGATGATGGATATTCAACCCGTGCACTGGTCAAGCGCGTCAACGTTAACCAGTTGACAGTCCTACGGTGCCTGAAAGCTCTAGGAAAGGTGCAGAAAGTAACAAGATTGGTCCCACATGCTCTGTCTTCCCGAAACAAGGACGATAGAATAAACATCGCCAAGGCTCACCTCACCCACAACCAAAAAAATCGTTTTTATGGAGAATCGTCACTGGGGATGAGAAATGGGTGTATTATGATAACCCAGAACGAAAGAGGCGATGGGTAAACTCAGAAACTCCATCAACCTCCACCCTAAAACGCTATAGTCATGACAAGAAGGTCCTTCTGTGTATGTGGTGGGACATGAAGAACATTAGTTATTATGAGCTGTTGGATCCCGGGCAAACGGTTACCGCACAACGCTATTGTGATCAGTTATCTAAGCTGAACGAAAAATTCAGCGTGTTAAGGAAATATATGGGTCATAGTGGATGCAAGGTCATACTGCTACATGATAACGCTAGACCATATGTTGCGTCGACGACGAAAAATATGATTTTAGCGCTTGGATGGGAGGTTCTACCGCATCCACCCTATTTACCGGACTTGGCTCCAACAGATTTTTGTATATTTTGGTCTCTCCAACATTATCTCGCTGGACAACATTTCAAAACACGGTATGAAGTCAAGAAATGCATAGATGACTTCATTGATTCGAAAGATGAAGACTTTTTCACCAAAGGCATCTACTTATTGCCACAAAGATGGCAAAAGACTAATCGTGAATACTTTGAAGATTAGTCTCACGCCACTTTGCTTTAAAAATAAATAACCTTTAGTAAAAATGGTCGGAAATTTATGCATCACCCTAATAAATTAAAAGACATGAAAACTTATTTTGATCGTTTCTCTATGAATTTAAAAACTGATAAGGTGGATCGTTCCATGTTCGAGTAGTTGATATTCGGATGCGGCATCTACTGGAAAACCCATCATGTCCTTTACATTGATATTTCAACAATATGTTTTAATGTAAAATGATTCCAAACCAAAAAGCAAACAGCGAATTTAAACAACTTTTACTTCCTTTTCATTCGAATATTCATTTAAATTAAAACCATTATATATAATATTTTTACATTTTTAATATTTATTTAATAATATTTTAATTGCTAGTTACAAGACATTTTTTCAAACGTTCGAGATGGAGATCACATCCGTTTACCGAATACTGTGGCTGATGTTTACAAGTTTATAGAGAAACATCATAACAAAACGAAAACGTGTTTGAAAAAATTTTCTCATTTGAAAGATGAAGCCATTCGAATTCAAACGTCATTAGATACCCTTCTTAAGTTGGACAGTGAAAATAACTTTGAATCTGTAGATCCTAAAGACGTGAAAAAGGTTTCCAAACACATTGATGATCTTCTTCGCATAACAGAAACGGAATTGTTGGCGTGGTATGAGAGTCAAAGCTTGCTGGAAATAGAAATTAAGATAGAAGCTAAAATGATGTTAATTGAAGATGAAATAGTTCGAAGCTCAGCTTGGTTGAGAGATATAGCGCAACTTTTTATTGAAAGATATGCAAATAACGTTGTTGGTAAGTCGACAGTTGAAAACAATATTCTACAGAATGACAATGATCAACTCGTTAAAAAGTTGGAAGTAAGAAAATGAGCGCCAATTCACAGTTAAACTTATGATTTGTTTCAGTCAGCTCATGAGTATGGCTGGAGACTCAAACACATCTATAAAAATCTTAGTGACCAATTCGAAAGAGACACCGACCGAGGGGAAGTTTCTGATGCAAAATTTAATGAGTTGTGGAATTTAGCTGAACTGGTTTCTTCCGAATCGACTGATAGACTAAAGATAGCTGGGAATTTATTCACTAGTCTAGATACGGTTCGTTCATAATAACTAATAATAATACTATTTCTAGTTTCATAATTTTGATACACTGATTCGATTTAGCCTTTCATTTCCAAGTATATTATGATGCTGTTATTCCATGATTGTGCTATAATTTAATTATAATATACACAATATTTGTCTAAAAAGTGTTTGTTTGTTTGTTTGTCGGTCACGCTTTTCAATGTGAAATTGCGGACGAACCAGAGTAAATCCATTTAAGGATGAGGTCAATCTTGAAATGATCTGACACCTTGGTATACTAAATTTGGTTTCATACACAATTGTGTTAGAGATTAAAAAATACTTATGATTTGTATGTTAGAAATAAAATTGTAATTGTAACACCTATTGGGGCCAGTTTTTTTAAACTCATTAAAATTATTTAGCACATCCGCAGTGCGGATATTATAAGTCAAGTTTCATTTGTAATAATCTATTTTTCCATTCTTTTTATTAGCTTACTTTTTATTCTATTAAGCGGCTGTACCAATTAAGAGAATATCGCGATTTTTCCATTCAGTTCATGCTATTAACTAATAATGAACAAATTTAATAAAACGATGCTTATTTCTTTCAAAAATTGATAATATATATAAACTTTTAAGAAAAAAAAACGATGATTGCTAATTAAAATAATAAATAGCCAGGCACATAGAATGTTATTCAATGTAAAAATGAGTCGAGTGTAGTCTGTCTTTTGTTATTGTAACATTTCATTTTTACAAAATCTTCATTTCCTTCCTGTATAAAATAACACTGTAACCCGGCCATACATTTTTTTTGTCTCCTGGTTAGTCACAGGTAAAATTGACTCCTCATCATCGTCATCATCATTTAATTTCTCATGTTTTGATTTAATAGCTTCTACAATGGAATCCTCACAGTCTTCATTATCATCGTAACATGGTAAATTATTATCTATTTTTAAAAATTCTTCATAGTTAATTATATGAACTTGCAACATATTTTCATTTTCTTCGTCGCTTAAAAATTTGGAAATATCTAAGGGTTTAAGCCACAATTGATAAAACAGTTCCGTATTGTACTGGTTTTAATAGCTCGCCAACTGTAATCGACAAAAAGTATGGCTTCCAAAAGGGGAATATTTGAACTATCTCTCTGGCTGTAGTGGAACTTGTTAATAAGTTTTCATTAATAGATTCTAATATATAATTAACCTATTTTACACGATACCAAGTCTTTAAATTGTTTATTACGCCCTTATCCATTGGTTGAACTAACGATGTGGTATTTTGGGGTAATAAATTCCAGCTGTATATTTTGTAGATTGTCTAAATGAGGGTGTTCCGCACAATTGTCAACAAGCAGCGAGATTTTTCTTTGTTGAATTTGTAAGTTTTGATCCCAACTAGTAAGCCACTTTCGAAAAATTTCGGAAGTCATCCATGCATTTTTGTTTACAAGGTACCCCACTGGTAAACCCTCCATTCTTATCATTTGAAGCATCGAGGCCTATAACGTTTTCCTATGATCAGTAGCTTTCGTTGGTCGTTACCGCACATATTTGCACAACATAACACAGTAATACGGTCCATTGCTTTTTTATAACCGGACAGTGTTATGTGTTTATAGCATAAAGAACCATCTGGCGTTTCACGATAATAGAAACCGGTTTCATCGGCATTGTAAATGTCATCAGCACGAAATTTCTCTAAAAAAGTAGGGATTTTCTTAGTTTTTCACTGTTCTGCACTTTCGTTGTCAGCACTGTTCTTTTCTGCGTGTGCTTTTTGAAATTTAATATTGAGTCTTGCTTTCCATCGTGATAACTAACCATCAATTGCTTTGAAATCGCTGCTTCCCAGTTTTTTAGCCAATACTTCTGACTTTGCTTTTAACATTGCGCCGTGGATATTTACGCCTTTGTCACTAACAATTGAAAAATATTTATCTAATACTTTTTCAACGTCTGGATACTTTCTCTCACGTTTTCTTTTAGATATTCCTGCTTGTCTTTCTTGTAAAAGTAATTCCTCACGAAGTTGATTCTCTTGTTGTAAGACACGTGATATGGTAGATTTTGGTACACCAGTGATCTCAGCAAGACGACGATAACTTGTATTAGGTGGTTGATTTTTTATTTTATTCAGCAACGCAATTTTATTTGAAAGTGTCAAATCATTTCTTGGCATTTTGGCAAGGGTTAATTTTTTTTTAACATAAAACAACAAAATAAGGTTTAAATTTACTGTCCCAATTAAGCGAAATATTGTCCAAATTAAACAAACAATTTCATTACTTATTTCTTGCTTTTGTTTCTGTTCTTTGAGATTTGACCAAAATAAACGACTGACCCAATTAAGCGGAATTGACTGTATATGCATGTATCCATGAAATTTAGAAACCTATTTTTGAAGATTTTTTACTCAATCTTTTTTCTTCAAACTTTGAAATCCAACTCATTCACGATGACAATAAATAATTATGTAAAAATTTGATCGAAAAAAACTTTTTAAAGTCCCAAAATGGAAAAAAACGGAAAATTCGGAGTTCCAGAACAATATTAATTGCAAGATATCTACTTATAAATTATACGTAGTACATTAATTTTTTATTGTGTTTTTTTAATTAATTTTTTTTAAATCTTAAAAACTTTGCTGGTAAAGTAGAGTTCTGTCTGCATAAAGAATGGATATAAAAACATTTAATTTTTTGATTTACTAGTTAAATGCTATTCGTATAATTGTTAATTTTGCTGTTTGACTTTAATTAAGTTAATTTACTGTATTTCTAATAATGTTGTTTAAGTATTTTAGGAAGCCATTAATAAAATTTTTTTATAATGAGTATGTAGTTATGAGTATATGTTTTTTATTCTTTTATAATTAAACGGTCTAGAGTATTGTGTCGCCAGGACTTCCATATTCTGGCTTGCAAATTAAATTTGCTTGACCTTACTTATGTGGATTATTCCGTTCAAGTATGTTTCGCCAAGTCTTCAGATAACTCTGTGCCTGTTGACCTTGCTCTTATGATGCATCCCGCTCAGTATTTGTGTCACCAGGACTTCCATATTCTGGCTTACAAATTAAATTTGCTTGACCTTACTTTTGGGGATTATTTCATTAAGCATTGTGTCGCCGGGAACTCAGTTTCTATGCCTTGGAAAATGAATCTAATTAGTTCCAGCCTCAACTTTTCGATATCCGAGTCATCAGCTGCTCAGCCGACCTCTACGCCGTCCTTTCCGAGCTTTAGCTGCCCTAAACTACGGTGTCAACAATCGAGGACTTGAATTCGCGGAACCTCCCGTGATCACCGAAGTGGCGCGGATGATTCTGAGGAAAAAGCAGCCAATCCAAATCAGATTCAAGTCCTGCTGCACAGGCACTTAAAAACGTTTGTTTTGTAATAAATTTTTGTACACCTATATAAAAATAAATGGTGCAACAGTTTACTGAAATACAGAACTAAAGGTGCGATAAAAGTGATAAATTATATTTTCTAAAAAAAAATAAATTTAAAATGTTGATTGTTTAAATTATTTTTTCACTGGTTGATACATGGGTTGATATGTGTGATTTACATGACACGGAACTCGCATGTTGCATATAATCTAAGTCCTATTCTTATGAAGAATTTTGAAAAATATGAAAAAATAACATAAAAATAATATTTGAAATATCAAATGTGTCTTATTCAGACCCTTGATAACGTGGAAGATTTATTATTATCAGTGAACAGAGACAAACAGAGTATTGAAAAAAGAGATGAAATTCTACAGCAATATCAAGAACGCGTCAACGATATTCACGAAGATTTTAGAGGAATAAAAACTGTGGCCAATGCTTTGCTAAAGAAACTTCAGTTTGACCTTCAAAATAAAAAGTGAGGCTGAATAAATTTTATGATAAAATGTCAAATTTCAAATAAAATTAATGTCTTAAATACTTCTTTAATACAATTTACCGATTTATTTAGATTGCACGACTTTCTATTTCCAACACTCACAGAAAAAAATCCTTTCTTTGACGTAGATAACTTCTAATGACATTCGAAGGGGTATTGAACGAAGGTTGTTAAATCGCTTGAACCTCTGAGACTCTGTAGCAAGAGTATTCCAGTCAACAACTGAGAATTTTATTTTTATTTTATAGGACCGATTTGAGAATTTTATCGTCAAACTGTATTTAAGTCTTATTAAGCAATTTGTTCCTTGTAAAACATTTCAGACATTATTAAACATTCCAAAGAGTTTAATATGGTCAAATAAACTTCACATTTTTTTCTATTAAAATAATCATATCATAATTGTCTTCTAACTGCATAAAAACTTCGTTTGTTTTCTGTAGGAATATCTATTCTCTTTCTTTTTTAAGTCAATTTAAATAATGATTATTTTATTTTCATATGCTTATCTAAAAACAAAAGAAATAAAAACCTGGTTGAGGGAGAATGAATAAGACATAATCCTCCACTCTCAATCTCTATTTCGATAAGATTTTTGTTTGCCCCATGAGGTCGAGCGTTGTTTTAAAGATCCTTCAAAGGGGATCTCTAGATTTTTCTTTTGCTTATCAATTACCCAAAATATAGTTATGATTCTGCTTTCTTTCAATTATTGGAAGCATATCTGAACTATCTTGCTTCATAGTAATTTACACGCACAATTCTAAGCAATTATCGCCAGATCATACATGGTCAACAAAATAAAAAATTAATTATAAACTCCTTTTTCAATTACAGTAAATATTGTCTATATGCAAGTCGCTCGGTGCCGCAAAAAACTTACATATAAACGAACTTGCAAAGTTTGAATTAGAATTAAAAATTATAACTACAGTAGGTATTACATATATACAATTCGTCTCTATGCTTCAGGAAAAGTTGTATATGTTTGGTTGGGAATTAACTTCCATTCTAAATCAAAAAGAAATTAAGACTTGTAAAATTTATTCAAAAACTAAAAAAAGGTTAAATTTGTTATTTAAAGAAATTTTCAGTTTTTTATTTTCTTTAAATTTTATTTTCCAATGTTTTTTTTGATTTCGATTATAATTTGAAATTTTTAAAAAACTAAATTTCCTATTTCTGAAAATTAAAAAATTAACTACAACACTCTCTTACACCCCAGTACGCAAGAATTTTTTAATTTTCTCCACATTTCGTTCACATGTTTTACCAAACATATCTTCTATCATGTACTTTTCGAATAACTTTATATGGCCCGTCGTATCTCCATTGTTCTTTTGTTCTAGATTCTACTTTTACCATTACCTCATCTCCCGGAAAAAATTGTCTTCGCGTGATAGCCTCCTGGTTCCGCTCATATTCAAATGTTTTACTATTTTTTTCCTTCCCATTTCTCCCTGCTAATGCGTCTTCCGAAAATGATTTCAGCTGGGCTCATCCCCATAGTAGTCTGTAATGTGGCATTTAATGATAACTCGATCTCCGGTAGAATCTCTGCCCATTCCGAACTTCTTCTTGCATGCAATGTTGTATTTATCAATTCTCTCACTGTACGGAATTATCGTTCAATTTGTCCGTTTGTGTTATGATGATGTGGGCTGGAGAATCTAACTTCAAAATTCTGTTTCTCTGCGAACTATTTCATCTTCTTGGATTCAAAAACACTACCGCAATCCACATTCATCGCTTTTGGAGAACCTAATTTAAGTATCCAATTTCACACTATTCCTTTTATTATCGTCTCTTCATCTTGTTTCGATATTACTAATAACGAAATGTATTTACTGAACTGATCAATGATGCCTAGAATATATTAATTTTTTTCAGAAGTCCCTTTCAACGGTCCACAAATATCCACATTAATACATTCAAAAACCTCAGCAGCTTCTAACTTTATCGTGTTCTCTTTTGTTTTTACCGTATATGTTTTATACTTTTGGCATGATTCACAACTGCGTACAATCTCTTTGATCTTACCTTTCAGTTTTTCAAAATCCCTAGAGTCTCTTAAATAATACTCAACTTTTCTTGAACCCGCATGTGCCAACATCCGATGAGTTTCCAAGGTAATACCTTCGAGTGACTTTGTGGTTTCATCTTCTGATACAACATCCAGTGCACGTGTATTGATTTTCTCTTTCTTAGTTTCCTCGTGTTACATCAAACATTGAGTACACCTATCACAATTCGTCCTTGATAGTATATCAGCATTCGTGTGCAAAGATCCTTTTCGAAATTCTAACTTCATATCCAGACTGCTCAGATAGTTAATCCACTTTGAAACTGCGATGTAATTGGTTTCTTAGTGTTCAGCATAAACGTGATTGCTTTATGGTCGGTACGCAAAGTAAACCGTTTACCATACAGAAAATGTTTAAAATGGTTACAAAAATAATACATGGCAAGCAATTCTTTTCTCGTAACACAATAGCCCTTCTCGTGATTATTCATTGATCGCGACCCATAAGCTACAACTCTTTCCTTTCCTTGATCGTCCCTCTGTGCTAACACGGCTCCAATGGTGTCGAAACTAGCATCCGTATCTAGAATAAAATTTCTTTTAATGTGTGGAAAACACAATGCTGGGCTTGTCATTAATGCATTCTTCATCTCTTCGAATGCTAACTCTAGCTCGCTTGTCTAATTCAGTTTGTTATTGTTATTCGGTCCGCATAATTGTTCTAATACTCTAGCTTTCTTTGCATACACTTTTATAAATCGTCGATAATAATTACAAATGCCCAAAAAACTGCGTAAGTTGTTAACACACTTTGGCTTCCCAAACGTTCTTATTGCTTCAATCTTGGACGGGTCCGTTTTAATACCGTCTTCGTTAACTATATGTCCTAGGAATTTGATTTCTCGTTTCAACAATTGACATTTTTCTGGGTTCACCCGCAATCCTGCTTTTCTAATATTATCTAAAACTTGATTCAAAACAATATAGTGTTGCTCCCGATCTTGTGTGTATACCAAGATATCATCTAAGTATACAGTGGCACCCTTGATTCCTCTGACTACCTTTGTCATCATCTCTTGGAAAGTTCCCGGCGCAGCCGCTATACCATACGGAATACGAGCAAAACGATACTGTCCTTGCTTTGTAGAAACGACCGTTTTCTCCTGAGATTCTTCGTTCAGTTCAACCTGATAATAAGCATTTCCAAGGTCAATCAAGCTAAAATACTTTGCACCTCCTAAAGCATCTAACATCTCATCAACATTGAGCATCGGAAAAACTTGCCTCTCCGTTTAAACGCCTAAAATACAAACAGATAAGAATATCCTTCTTCTTTTTTTTTCCTCACACAAATTAATGGTGTGTTACAAGGTGAATTACACTTCCGAATGATATTATTATCATACAAATTTTTTATAATCTCCATGATTTTTTCTTCGAGATGCATTGTTTGATGAAAAGGTTTTAAATTAATTGACTCCCGATTCGTCTTAATATGATGTTTTGCTAAACGGGTACATCCAATATCCCATTTGTCAGCCATGAATACTTCAGCCTGATTCTGAATGACCTCTAACAGTTTTGAATCTACTTTACCTATGCAATCTAACGCTCTTTTTAATCCCTCTACTGGCTTTATCACCTTGCCGAATTTCGCCTCGATGTTACACACACTTACACGTGCTTCCCTTGATACATTATTGTCTTGTTCCTTTGTATGGAATAACCGAAAATTTTCATGAACACTATGCGTCCAATCAGTTCCGGAACCACACTCTCCACAACAATAAATGGTACTACTTTCCTTGCCTGACATATATCTACTTCTACTTTTATTTTACCCAATACTTTCAATTTCCCGTCGTTGGCACCTCTCAAATTTATATCACATCTTTCTAACACCAAATTATTCAAATCTTTATAATAATTCTTACTCATAATATTAGCAGCTGCTCCTGTATCCAACAAACACTCCTACTGTATACCCTGAATTTCCACTGTAACGCTCGGATGCCCCTGCATTTTATTATAACATATCTCTGACTTCTGATCCTCAATTAACGCGTTATCGTAGAATACTTGATCAAAATTCTTTTTCACAGATCTATAGACCTTATTCATCGTTCGCACATCCACCTCGCATCCGACTCTATTGGAATTATCTTCTAAGATCAGTGGCATCCGGCTCCCACCAACTCCCCAATTGGCGGAGCCCAGTCGTTTGGGTATGGCTTATCATTTTTTTCTTCATTATCATCAAATGTTCGTTCTTCATCCTCGTTCATTGTATTGATTTTAAATTTCTGATCATTGTTCTGCATTCTCGATCTTCCATTGTCGTAACCATTATTCTGTCTGCTAGAGTTCACTAAACATGCCACTGCTAGATGCCCATTCCGGCCACATTTTCGACAGCGTATCGCTGGACATTGAGTTCGCCTTTGCCATTTTTTTCCGCACAAGAAACAAACCAATGGCTATCTGTTAGAGTAGTTTCGACTGATGTGCCCAGTCTCTTGACAATTCCAACACTGCACAGGTCTTCTTTGTTAGCAATTCCTGCTGAAATGTCCTGGTTGATGACAAGTATAGCATTTGGACTCAGTTGATTCCACCCGTGAAAGTTGTTTTCTCGACTGAGTCTGATTTACCAATTTTGCAGTTACCTCAGGAACCCTGCTGTATTGAACAACATCTAGATAACTTCGGATAGCATTGATGCTGCTCTTCTTTCTTGTTTTATTTCGTCTACGAGTGCAACGAATTCAGATATTTCCTTGACACTTTTTAATTTCCGTAATTTAATTTCACGAACAACATCTTCATCATCAATACAATTAATTAACATTTAAACTTTTCACTCTTCTTCCTCAAGTCTATGCGACAACGCATTTTTTACCAGCCAGTCTACCTTTTTGAAAAACTTCTGTGCGTTATCAGGACCTTTGCGATAACTCAACACTTTTTCCCAATCCGTCGCGGCTGCTCTCGGCTTCTCAAACGCTAGTTCTAGCCGATCCTCAAAATTATCAGCTTTACCAGTTGTGTTCTCATATGCTTCCAAGAGATCCTCATATATAATGGAGTAAATACATGTTTGCCATTTCTTTTGATTAATTTCGGCTGCTTCAAATTATCTTCTGCAGCGAGAAATAAATTTCTCTAGGTCTTTTCCAATCTGGAACATGTTGGGAATCAGTCGGTTCGTGATTGAATCCGCTAGCGCTGCCACCATGTTAGGTTAGGTATTAACTTCCATTCTAAATCAAAAAGAAATTAAGACTTGCAAAATTTATTCAAAAACTACAAAAGGTTAAATTTGTTATTTAAAGAAATTTTCATTTTTTATTTTTCTTTTTTTAAATTTTATTTTTCAATATTTTTTTTAATTTCGATTATAATTCGACATTTTTAAAAAACCAAATTTCCTATGTCTGAAAATTAAAAAATTAACAACAACATTCTCTTACAGCATATATGCAATAATTGCATATAGACGAAATGCATATAGGCAGACCTACTGTAGTTATAATTTTACTTCTAATTTTGACTTTAAAATAATAATTTCTTTGTTTAATTTTTGTGAAGTCGAAATTCTAATATTTATTGAACTTATTTCAATAAATTTAATTAGAAAGCATTTATATTTAATGTAGATACAAAATCCTAACCATATTGATCGTCATATGGAAAGTGAAAGAAGATCAACTACAAGTAACTCTTCGTTTGAATAAAGAATCACAAGTCATAATTTTATCAAAAAGTACAATCTTTGACCGACTAACGAGGGACTGATCCCAATGTAAACCTTAGGATTTTGATGAAACTAAGATTTTAGCATACTAAATCTAAATAGGTCATTAAGTATTCGCGATATTTAATTGTTTATGTGTTAAAGCCTTACAAATTTCGAAGTGTCAATGCTCGAAGATAATTATCAGAAACCATACGAACATCAATAGTGTATTTGGATACAATACACAGTAGACAATCTCAAATTGGTTCAGAAAATTTGTAATAATGAAGCTCGGGTTCGTCGATGAACGTAGGTAGAAAATGACGAATTGAGGGTAACAGTGTGGTCGGATCTTTTGCAAATTGCTCATGATTTATCGCTACCGTTTGCTG
>MQRK01201376.1:2030-13507 GCA_001938485.1 Girardia tigrina
TAATGATAGAATCGATTATTATCGATTTTAATATCGTCTATTGCATGAATCGGATTTTATCCGACCGATTTTGAAAACAAAACGAATTTGATTTAAGATTTATTTCGTTCGCAAAAAAATGTTATTTAAAACAAAATACATCTTGTTAAAGAATAATAATTTTTACATTTTTTTATAATTTGATAATTGTTTTTTGTTTTTTGTTTACAACAGATTTTTTTTTATAATGTTTTTCTTTTAAAGTATTTTTCAGGAAATTTTTTTATTTTCAAAACCGCGTGCAAATATATATTTTTTTTATTTTGATTAAAAAAAATTTTAATTCTGCTTTAGTAAATCACTACAATCATCATTTGAATACAATTATAATAATAATAATTATTACTGTTATTATTACTATTATTACATTATTATTATTGTTATTATTATTAGAAGTATTATTATTATTATTATTATTAAAATAACTAAAATATTATTATTATTATATTATTAATATTATTATATTAAAAAAAACTTACTTATCTGTTGCAAAAATTAAAAATGAAAAAAATTCTACTTAGGCGATGAACTTTAATCGCGTGTCATCTTACCCAAGTAGAATTAGTATTTGGGAACAAATTCCCAACCTATCAAGTTAATTATCACCCCATGTTGGTGTAAATCCACTGCAAATAATAAATAATAATGAAAATAAAAAAATAAATGAAAAAATAATTTAAATAACTTAAATTTTTAATTTTTATATTTACGTGATTGTTTTGCGCCCATTTCGCTGTTACTCTCGAATATGGATGATTTGACCATCACTCTCGTCTTCCAATGTCACTTCGGCAAAAGGGTCTTTTACTTGTAAATTTTGAATATTCATTGAATTTTAAATTTGATATATATTTAAAGAAATTACAATTTAAAATATTCTAATGCAATGTTATAAATAACAAATTCGATCGATAAAAAAATAAAATTTTATAACAAATTGTATTTAAATAACAACAAAAGCGATGGTGAGAATAATCGGGACCAGAGACATTCGATGGATCACAAGTAAAATTAGAAGAATTCCTAATAAGCTTTGAGAGATATTCAAAGATTTTGGGATTTAGAAAGAAAAAAAGCAATATTAGTTACAGCATTCATGACCCCAGAAGCGATAAACAAATATGAAAAAACACAAGGAGGCAGCTGGGAAACAAGAATGAGAAGTGCACTCTCGAAAGAGAAAAATATTTTAGAGATAATGAAGGAGCTTGTAGAGATTAGAATCGGGGATAAAAATCCATCAGAAGTATTTAAAAAGATTGATGAACTAGTGGAAAAACTAGTTGAGAAAAAACTAGGAAATAAGGAACTTTCAGATCTAGCGTACGCCAACGCCATCGAAGATATTGAAGTAAGAAGAGAAATGACTTTGAGAAATGCCATCAAAGCAGAAGATATAAAAAATATGCAGGAGAAAATTTACCAATTTGAGCTGAAAGACAGGAATATAAGAGTGGACGCGTACACGACAAAGGAAAATAAAGAATGGAAGAAAGTAGAATATAGAACAAGAAGACCGAGACCAAGATGCGAAGAGAAAAATATCGAAGAACCAAAAAGAAATTTTAATGCGAGAAGGATCATATGTCGGGCCTGCCATGAAGAAGGACATGGGAGACGGGAATGCCCAAATGTTAAATGCAACCATTTTAATAAGAAAGGGCATGTAAGAACACAATGTTATGAGAATCCAAACAGATTTAGAGAACGCGGACAATATGGAAGACAAGATACAAGGAATAAAAGAAATGACCGAAAAGAATACACAAACACACAGTACAGAGGTCAGATGGGATATACGAATAGAAGAGACCAAGTAGCAGAATTAGAAGACTTCAATGACGAGTGGGAAAGAATGTCGGAAAGATCTAATAAAAGATGAAGTCTTACATAAAAAGAAAATATTACAAACAAGAAAAATTTCAGAGACGAACAGGGAAACGACAAGGCACGGTCACAGGGAGAAGTGATCAGTGCACTTCACTAAGAAACGAATATATGTGTATGTTTGACTGTATGAATGATTGTTTGTATGATGACGTATGTTATGTATGGGATGCTGTTGAAAATATTCCTCAAGAATAGTGTATATTAGATAGTGAAAACGAAATACACAATGAGAAATGTGACAGTTTGATTACAGAAAAAGATGAAGAAAGAAGCACAGATATAATGAAAATATCAAAGTTTAAAATAGAATACGAAGAACTGAAAGGGAGACCTAGTATAGAATTTCAAATAAGGAATAAAAAAGTACGATTTCTATTGGATATGGGAGCGCGAGTCAATGTAATTAAAGTAGACGTACTCAAAATTATGAAAGGTTTCAAAATAAAGCAGATAAAAAGGCGTATATACTGTGCTAACGACTCTGAACTAGTAAATTACGGAATAGTACAACTAAAGATTAAGATTGAAAGAATACAGAAAACAGTGGATTTTTTGTGGTAAAAGATTTGGAACCAGAAATGATTGCAGAAATAGATTTTCTAAATAAATTCAGCATAAAACTAAAGAAAGAAACAGGATACAACGAAGAAGTGCTGGTAATATGCGATACTTTAACTGACGGAGACAGACTTAAAAGAATAAGGAAAATATACACAGATAAGGTAGATGAACCATAAATGAAATTACTAATAGATTCTAAAACGATATTTTTGGCGGACAAATGGTATATAGGGAAGACCACACTAACTAAGCATAAAATTGAAACGCATGGAGAACCAATATTGGTAAAAAAACCGACAGTCAAAATACTTTGAGGAAAAACTAGATGATATTATCAAGAAGTACGAGGAAAATGATATCATTGAAAAATGCAGTTCGCCGTGGAATTTCCTGCTAGTATGCGTATGGAAAAAAGACAAACAGGATATCAGAGTATGTGTTGATTTTCGACAATTAAATAAAGTCACAATCAGACCAGCACTTATATAATTATTGTAGAAGAATTATAATTATTGCGGCGACCGGCGAAAAACTATCCACGAACTAGCGATTGACGAGTGATCTAACAGCCCTCTGGATATCTACTTAGTAATTAGAATTTGATTATTGCAGCTAATTTACCTGAACATATTTTATTTTGTATTTTAACCCAAATATATGTATTTAATTGATTATTACTGAGTTAAAATTTATATTGAATACTACTTAACTTAGATAGATTTAGCTATTTAACGATCATATATAATCGAGTATCATTTAATTCGAATCAAATCGAGTATTGATGAATCGATACAGATACACTAGAATTACCTTTCATTGATCTAGGAATTCGAACCCTAGTCTTTCTGCAGTTCCGAATTTAATAGGTGTTCGCAGTCGTCGCCCTCATCGTCAAACATGAACCATTTGGCAGAGTATCGGGTAGACCCCGATAAAGATTTGAATTATTGCTCCGAGCGAGGGGCGGAATTTGAAATATTAAAACAAATCAAAATTTTAGTGACATCCGAGATGAAATTCTTCTACAATAATTATATAAGTTTTAGTATTCTATATTTTCTACATTCATTTAGACGAGTAAACTTGAGCGTTATTTTACAGTGTTCCAAAGAGTAAATATCTTAATAGGTTTAGCAAAAAATTATAGTAAGGAATTTAAGAAAAGATCTTCACAGGATTTTAACTCGGCAAAGAAATATTTATTCGTTTTTATCAATAAATTGGGTGTTAATCAATACAACAAATATTTAATCGTTTTATCAAAATTGGTTGTTAATAAATGGAATAATTATTTAATCGTTTTTATCGATAAATTGGTTATCATTAAGGTGATAAATTCGATAAATAGTAAAGATTTACTTGAAAATCATTATAAATAAAGCTGGACTTAAATGAGGTCGACCTAAACATATCTGACCGATAGTCGCGGAGAGTCTAAACGACAAAGCAGAATTTTAATATGACTGATTGACAAAATAAACCTAATCGGTTAATACGATATGAATCCCGGTAATATAAAATCGGATAATCTGAAGCTAATGGGTAGAAATTCATTGAGAGATTATAACGGTATGAAGAATGCAGCACAGTCCACGAGTTGATTCACATTGTAACAATAACGACAGAAGTTGTGGTCTTAAAATAACCGGCTCTGCCAGACGCAACAGTGCCGCATGTCCGACGATGCACAGCAACACCACAAGTTCACACAACAGTATCACAAGTTTTAACATCGTACACATCCAACACAGGCATGATCGGTACGTTTACATAGAAACACACCGCACAACATACCCCGATCGATGCTGAGCTAGGTGGGGGGCCCACAGCTCGTCCTGTCTTTAGCTGAACCCGAAGGCCCTTCGAGCTCGGCACTGATAGTCAGATGTCCAGTAAGAAGAGGAGTCTGACCCGTCTGCAGACGAATCTATAAACATGTCTATAAAATGACATTGGGTTGTGGTTGACCCTTCACAACCACTGGGGGCTCGTGAGCTTGCAAAAATGTTTTCACTCGAGAGGGTCATGACAAATTACATAAAAGATGATTTCGATATGTATGAAATAAGACAACAGATAAATAAAATCGTTAAAAGTTTTAAAACTGCCAGAAAATGAAGACGCTGACGACAAAAATGAAAGAGAAGCACATTAAACAATCTGCCGACGAACCATTTAAAAAAAATTTACATAGACTTTTGCGGACCATTCAGAAGGACTATGAATGGATACCAATACATTTTAGCAATAATCGATCAATTTAGTAGGTACATCAGCTTGACCACAGTGGCACACCAAGACGAGAAGACTACACGAAAGGTACTATTAGAGAAATGGATTTGGAAATTCGGACCACCAAAAGAGATACACGTTGATAGAGGAAAAACTTTCGAATCAGCACTCTTTAAAGAAACGACGAAGAAATTTAAGACGGAGATAGTCTATTCAAGCCCATATCACCACAACACTAATGGGATAATAGAAAGACAATTCAGAACAATAAGAGACGCCATCAATATAATATTAAAGGATGAAATGCATAGAGATTGGGGAGAAATGTTGGCAGAAATAGAATTCATGTTAAACGGTACAATTCAAGCAATAACTTGAATATCTCCAGCCGAAATAATCTTCGGAAGAAAACTCAGACATTGGTGGAAGAACACAAAAGAAGAAAAAAGTGGAGAAAAGAAAAATCCTATTGAAACAAAGCGAATATTTCAGGTCGGAGATAAAGTATTGCTAAAGAAAGTTAACCCATCAAAAAATGATGACCGCTATATGGGACCAGCTAAAATTAGAAAGCAAAGACACAAAAGAAGTTATGAGATACAACTAAATGACGGCACAATCTTGATCAGAAATGTAGAATGGCTAAAACCATTTAAACTGAGGGGATGTGAGGAATATTTTAAATTGTTTGAATGTAGTGATGCTGTATGTTCATTTAAGTATGTTGAATTTAGAATGGTGATTCTCCCATTCAGATGGAAATTGGTATTTTTTTATTTAAATTTAATTCGAACATAATTAAAATAATCATTTTATAAGTTCATATTTTTAATTTAACAATTAAAATTAAGTTTAATATTTTTTGGTAAAATTTAAATTAAATGTATTTTTAATAATTTGATGACATTTTTATTATTTTAGGATTTATTGAAAAATGGTAACATTTATTATTTTTAATTAATATTAATTAATATATTTAAAAAAATGACTTAGAAAAATTGTTCGAATACTGATGATTAAAAAGAGAAATAAGCAAATCAATTAGAATGATGACAAACGATGAAAGACTTTCTGAGAGTCATAATGACTCTAAATGTGATTGTAATAAAAATTCAAATGAGACACATCTAAATGTTCTTAATACCAATGATTGAATTTTAGCTATAAAAACGTTGTGTTTTTCATAATAGCAGTGTATAATAAATAAATTTTATAATTGTTTTGTTCTTTTTTCATTTTAGAGTTGAAATGTTTAGGTCAAAATGCGGTCAAAAAATGATCCAGAGAAAAAAAATAAGGTCAATTTTTTACATTTTTAATGAAAAAAAAATCGCCTTAGTTATTAGGTTTCTTTGTTGGAAATTTGCTACAAACAATGAGATGCTTTATTTTGTTGTCAGGACTTTAATAAACAAAAAATTATAAAGGGAAGAAGCTTTAATTAGTTCACTAAACGAATAATTCAATATTTTATGAATTATTCCCTTTTAGTTCACTCACTCCTTACAATCTTTTCTGCAGTGCGATGAAAATTTAACAAGAAAACTATGATATTCTACCGGGATGTTTTTTCTTGTACTTAACTTTCATATCTCAGACTTCAATATAAAATTATTCTAATAAATTTAATAATTTCAATATTGAAACATTTCAATGAAAAACAAATTTTAACCTTTTACCGTCACAAATATTATAATTTTAAATTTTGTTAATAATTATCAATCACAAGAAAAATATTTTCATAAATTAAAAAAAAAACAACAATCATCCCAAACATAAAATCAATCTTAATAATTAATCAATTAACAATTAATCGAAAATCGATTCGTATTTCAATATTACAAATTAACAATTTTTGCAATAGTTCTTGTTTTAATTTACAAAGTTATTATTTTCTTCATTAATAAATCTCTAGAATTTCAAATTTCATGGCTAGCAGATTACCGCCGAGAATCATTAAGGTGTCATTTTGATTTGTTTTTTCATTACGAGTTGGCTTTATCGATTTTTTTTCTAATCAAATAAGGAAACCCAACGGCTCATGAAAGAGCCAGTCGAGGGTATCAAAGCAATACCGAACGAAGAGAATGCTCGTTACTTTCACGTGATGGTCAACGGACCGAAAGACAGTCCGTACGAGGGCGGCGTTTTCAAACTCGAATTGTTTCTGCCCGATGAGTATCCGATGTCGGCGCCGAAAGTTCGATTCGTCACGAAAATCTATCATCCGAACATCGATAAATTGGGTCGCATTTGTTTGGACATATTGAAAGGTGATTTTATAGAAGACTGATTTCAATCGATTAATTATTATGCTTTTTTAATATTAAATAATCGATAAATTTTAATTTGAAATTAATCGATAGAAAATATTAGTAAGTTTATGGCTGAAGTACTATTAATATCTACTATTGTAATCTTAAATAAATGAATTATTATTTGAATTTATAATTTGATGTACGATTACTTTCGTTCTCTGTTAAAAATGCCACAGAGACATTTGATGAGATTAATGAATAGTGTATATGAATATATGGGAATAAGAAGGAGAAAAGTAATCTAATCAATGACAATAGATCGGAAGGTTATTCTAATTGATCAGAAACAATTAGATATGTCAGATTGAATAGAAGGGGTAGGAAAAATACAAACAAATCTCGACACATACAAATTCAAAGCACATACGGATACATACTTTATTTATAAGATAAACTAAAAAATGATTAATAATCATAAATTAATTAATAAATATTCACAAATTGATTCATAAATAATCAAAAATCTATTCATTAATGACTATAAATTAATTTATTAATAAATTACATAAATATCTAAATTCTCAAAATCGAATAACAATAACTAAATTTTCATTCTATCAAAAATATTTAAAAATTATCAAATATTAACTGAGAAAAATATTTGAAATTTTTTAATAAAAAGAATTAAATTATCTTACAAGAATTTAATAAATTAATGGAAAAAATTAACTTTTTTTTGTACAACGTATTCATTTAATTTTGCTATTTTTTAAATAATTTTTTTTCAGTGAAAATTTTATAGTTTTTAAATAAGTCAATAAATTCTTTTAATTTATTTCTAAAAATTACTTTATTTAAATTTTTAAATATTTTTAGTTTTGTTTAATATTTAACTTCAATCAATAAATAATAATAAACATTGTTAGAATAAAAAATGATTTCAATTGATTTATTATTTTTACTTTATTTAACTGACAAAGTAGAAATTAAAAAAAATATTTTTTGATAATATATTATCAATTAATAATTTAATGTTTAAACGTCAGATTCTATTCACTCAAACAAACTGAGGTATTGCAATGCTTGTTTCCATTTTAATATCTGCTTGCAATTTTAAGGGCAGTATTTTATCGAATTAACACACCCTTTTGATTGAACGCACTGTCCTTGTTACCTCGCTTTTAATAAACGTACCACCAATTAAATATGCAGAATAAATTCATATGATAAGGTAGCTTAAATGGTAATAATTCTTATCTAGTACAATACTGCTTCGTTTTAGAATGAAAGTTCCACATCTATTGATTCCAAAATGGGACCAATCTTTATTAGTTTTAAATAAAAAGTAACGAAACTAATAATAAATACAAAAATAAAAAGCTCGTTTCCACAAAAGAACGTGTAATGCAAATTAGGTAATCATATCTAATCAGATGCAATCTCATCATCATCACTTATAACTTTATCATTTGCACTGATTTCATTGACATATGTATCATTATTAGTGGTATAGCTCAGTAGAGATTCACGGATCGCACGTTCTTTTCCTCCAACTTTTGTGCAATGATCTACGTTAACATCATCCGTAGTAACACGGCAAGTATCAAAGGATTTGGTAATACATTCCTCAGACAATGAGGAATTCCCTCAGACCTCTTCTATCATTGCAAATATCTTCTCCTATGACCACACACAATAAATTTAGGTGGGCTAAATAAACGCACTCTGTGTGGGTAGTTACTATACGGTATACCATACAAGCGTTACGCACAGACAAGCAACACTGGGCTTTTATTATAATAATTGCTATTTTTGTTTACTTTAGATAAATGGAGTCCGGCTTTACAGATTCGAACGGTTCTTTTGTCGATCCAAGCGCTGTTGAGTGCCCCGAATCCGGACGATCCGTTGGCCAATGATGTCGCTGAGCAATGGAAACTGAACGAGGTCGATGCCATCAGAACAGGTGAGTGTTTTTATCGAGATTCCAATGGCTGTTTATTTGCATTGTGTGTTTCAGCTCGGGAATGGACATCGATCCACGCATCCAATCAGACGCTATAATAATTCGCACGATCGATCGGTTTGTGATGATAATGAGGATAGTGTTTTAACGCGATTAATTTTGTATTATGTTGTTGATAATATATAATTTTGCAAAAAATAATCGATTTTACATAGGCTTTTCTATTGATATTATATCGCACATTTAGTTTGTGTTGTGTGGTTAGTCAATCGTTAATTACCTTTGAAATGATTTTTATTTCTGTGTGATTTTTAATGGAACATGATTCATTTTTTATTATTTTTGATTAAATTATATATTTATTTGTACTAATTACACACGTGTACAGTCGAAATCACTTCATCCAGATGCGTATCATTCTGGTAATCGTGTAATCCGGATAAAATAATTACCAGTAGGTCTTATTCTAGCATACTTTCTTATTGTATTACATTAATATTCCCAAAAAAGTCTTTAAATTTTGGACTAGGTCTTATACCGGGGTGGGGTGACCAGAAATTCACATTTGCATTATCAGCAGAATACGATGAAATATTCCTAACTTGCAAACCGAAGCCTTCGAAGCCGATGAGGAGTCTCCGGGTCAAAACCAGATATCTGGAAGATGTCTTATATTTGGAGAAACATTGGTAAGTCCCGATTAAAAATTCGGTTTACTACATATGATGAAAATGCTGTAAACCGGATGTGTATAATTCGGAAATTCGTTTAATCGGGATGAATTTTCAAGTAAAAGTGAAGAAATTAATTTGTCCAATCCGGTTTTTTAAAATTTTAGAACAACCTTTTTTTCTGAAAATGTATTTCACAAAACTAACTTTTATTTCTGTATATTTGTAAAAGTTGAAAAAACTACAAACTTAAAAATCCAAAAAAAGAAAACTTATAAAATCCAAAAATTCTTTTTTTCAGATTTTCGACATTTTCTAAGTGTTACTTAAAAGATCAAGAAATCAGGTCACATTGAAACATAAATTCTGAATTCTTTCACCCGAAGGAATAATATACAAAAAGATATGAATGAATGTAGTAAAATGGAGGTCACTGTTTAACGTTGTTTATTGTACTTTGTGAAAATCATGTACATTTGATGCTACTTAGTAGTTTATCTAAGTAGTTTTATTTAATAAATGTCTTGTTAACATAATAATGTAACATAATAATCTTTATTTCTCTATTTGAGAATGAAGTAAAACAATATTAAGCTTCAAAACCAACACTCAACATGATTTTTCTCACTATCTCTCGTAGATTAAAATTGATTTTTCTAATATCCATTCAGCTGGTCGATTATTACTCAGCTCCAGTTTCAGAACTTCCAAAATTTCTGTCAGCATACTAAATACTTACCATCTTAGACCCCGGAAAAATTGTTTTTAAATGCTAATCTCTCACCCTATTATCAGTACATTTTAAACGTTATGTATGATTTTTAATGGAACATTTTTACTGTATCGAGATCGTAACAAACGCATTCAGCAGCACGGATGATTGGGTAATGGAAGTCATTTTGTTGGACATAAGGAAGTTTGTATATCGGATGTGAAAAGAATCGATTCAAAAACATTGTACTGTAATTTTAAAATTTATTGAGAGAGTTTAGTTGATGGATTTCGTGATTTAATCAATAATACCTCGTATAAATGTCGAAATATGACTTCCAATTTGTCGAAAATATTTGATTAGCTATTACTAATAAGTTATTACTAATAACTTATTAACAAAAATTTCGCTGTCAAATATTATATAATTGATGGTTATATAATCATCATATGTCATAAAACCTGAAGATGATGGAAAATTTTCCGAAATATATTGCAAAAATAAATTTAACTTTTACTTTTTTGAATGGTGTTATCGATTATGAATGAAAATCTTGCCATTATTTAAAAAATTTTATTTGAAATAATTTTCTTCATAAAATAAACTATTGACGAAACTCTAAGAAAAATCTCGGTCACTGATTTTCCTATCAATAAATAGATAATATTTGTAATACAATTTAAGTGCTATGTGTAAATACTTTCTATTGTCTCTCCCCAATCAAGAAAAAGTTTTTCAAATTTTCAACATTATTTTTTGGTTGGAGGCAATGTTGGAGTATATGCAATTGCTTTATTAACACGTTCATGACATTTTGTCGCGAATGGTAAAAGTGATACACCTTGAGCTACTAGTTAAGAGGGGTTCTACAACCTTTCACAAAATTCAGGGGATATTCTATAGAGAAAGATTCGCAATGAATTTATATATTTTATTTCATCTCGGCAAAGGGCATTGATTCATGCATCCAATCAGACGCTATAATAGTTCGCACGATCGATCGGTTTGCGGTGATGATGATAGTGTGTTAAAGCGATTAATTTTGTTTTATAATGATAATATATAATTTTTCAAAAAAATAATATCACATATTATTGATATTATATCGATTATTTGTTTGTGTTGTGTGACTAATCAATCGTTAAATA
>MQRK01201390.1:2917-21398 GCA_001938485.1 Girardia tigrina
AGCCTGGCGTTACGACGTGGGGTGCATTGTCCAGTGAAGGTGTTATCGGGCCCGTGTTCTTTGATGGAACTGTTATTGGAGACAATTATTTGGAAATGCTTCGTGACGTGGTAGTACCAAAACTCAGAACCAAAGCTAACTTTGATGAACTGCACTTCCAGCAAGATGGAGCACCTCCACATTATGCGAAGACAGTAAGAGAGTATCTTCATCAAGTCTTTCCACAGCATTGGTTTGGAAGGCGGGGCTGCATTGAATGGCCACCACGTTCACCTGACATGACACCAATGGATTTCTTTTTTTGGGGTGTAGTCAAGAACAAGGTTTATGAGAGGAATCCCCACACAGTGAATGAATTGAAAGATTACNNNTCAGATGCATTCACTGAAATTGATGGAGATCGGAATTTGTGTCGCACTGTGTGTCAGAGTGTTTTGGACAGATATAGAGATTGTTGCAAGGTTGAAGGTGGACATTTTGAGCACTTGAGAGAATAAATGTTCAATGTAAAATGTTTATTATGTAAATATAATGTATGTAAATAAATGTCTAAATTTCTAATAAAGATAAAATGTTTAAGTGTTAACTGTAACCCTACTTTTGGCCCACCCTGTACTATAAACTAATATGACAAACATATTTTAAAGGATCATTGTTAGAGAATTCAATCCCGGTCGTTTTCACAATCCTGGGATCCCGGACATTCGGTATTGATGTATAAAGTTCTTTATATTAACTTTATAATAAGAAAATTATTTAAAGAAAAACTTTGTTCAATAAATTTGTGATATTAAAATGAATAATTAAAAAAAGCATGATTAATTATAATTGAATATTTGTTTTAATATTCGATGTAATGTAGTAGTTTTCAAATATATATTAATCGTCAATTGAATTTATTGAGTTTTGATTATCGTATTATTAATATTATTGTCATAATATAACATGGCGTCATGAGCAGGATAGAATAATTTTTTGGACGAATTTCTCTTTAGGGAAAAAGAAAACAAAAACCCAAACCAGTATACGAACAGGGAAATGGAAGAAGAGCGACCCGATACAGAGCAATGAAAGAAGATACCCGACCAGAAGTACGAGAAACCCAACGCCAGTATACAAATGATTTTCAAAGAGGGGAATGTGATATTAAAATGAATAATTAAAAAAGCATGATTAATTATAATTGAATATTTGTTTTAATATTCGATGTAATGTAGTAATTTTCAAATATATATTAATCGTCAATTGAATTTATTGAGTTTTGATTATCGTATTATTAATATTATTGTCACTATATAACAAAATTATATATTTAATACAACTTAATTCAATTGAATACAGTCATCCACATGTTGAAAATAAAATTTCGGTGAGTTTACTAAGAGTATCATCAAAAATTCTGGAGAGAAGCTTTGTCATAAAAAGACCATGGGTAGAGAAAGCTCGCTCTGCATCAATAGTTGTAGGAAGAATGGTCATTAAGGCTTTATATAGAGATTCCAGTATTTTCCCATGCTGACCAGTCGATTGATTAAAAGTCATTTCTCTTTTGATAGCGACTTTCCCATTGTCATCAGCTGGAGAATTTGATAAATTATGACACTTTTTCAGCACATTCGTCAGCCTTTCAGCGATAGTGAGTTCCTTTGGAGGTACTTTATGCGCAATGCTAATTTCATCCGTCGCAAGCAACTGGTGAAGTTTCTCTGCAAATGTGGTTAGAGTTTCTATGATTGGTGTGAGATCAGAATTATTTGAATTTTGTAATTCCTGTCGAGACAAGACATTAATCCTTGACATCAGGACGCTTTCTCGGTCTGAGATTCATTTTCTCAATGCATTAACTAGGGCAATCGCCATGTAATTCTTCTGTTTTTGAAATTTCTCAATAGCAATTTGCTTAGTGAAAATCGCTCTCCTTCCAAACGTCTTCTGTTGATATCCATTTAGATGGAGTCTTCAATAATAGTGGCAAAATTCATCACTCTGACGAATAGTATCAGCTGATTTTGAAAGGTCAATTTGGCGAGTTGACAGTGCGATGCGAAAATCTTTGGAGGTAATAAATGTATTTCAAAAAAATAAAAGCTATTGTATTTTAAAGAATAAAAATTGTATTTCATTTTTAAATTAGGATTCACTGTAGAAAACGTAAAAATTCAATGGTAAGAGATATATCACAGTTTAAAATGTTTCTTTTTTGAAAACTGTTAAACACATAAATATTAAAAAAAAACAGAGAAAAAGAAATTCATAACTGAATCCCTCTATCCAGACAGTCTAATCCCGGGATTACAATCTCGGTAAAATATCCGGGATCTCTGGATTGAATTCCCTAATCGTTACCCTAAAATCATCATATAAATAAAAATTGAATACATATCCTTTTGATAATGTTGCGATCGGTATTTCGAAACTATAATCGAACCTCGTTACTCTTAAACGTTCCTGTATCCCCGCATTCTGCCAACTGTGAACCCCAACAACCGCTATATTACATTATTCTTCTCCTTTTATGAATTAAGGTTTAAATTTAATTAGCTATCAAAGAATTAAACTTACGAAGAATCATAATTCAATAAATATAATCATTTCTGGACATTATTATCTCCAATCAAGTACAAATTTTCTTTTTTTATCAATCTCCCAATAATCTCAAGATCCAACAAATAATCAAATGTAATTCAAATCCTTTGTCCACAGATATATATCAAAATCACAAAATCAAGTTATCACATCAACAACCTTATTGTATCCAAATCCCGAAAGATCACTGTAAAAGTTGTGGTTTGAAGGGCCCGGGATGAGCTCCGGGCTTCAATCGAGACGCGCCGAGTGGCTGGAGGCTGAAATGCTTGGGGAAAAGGAACTGTTGTCAGTAGATAAAATTTACCATGTTTTGGTGGCGCTCGAACGTTTGAAGGGTCACCACCACCCCACGAGCACCGTGACACGGACGACGAAGAGCCGCCGTTCGGACGTTGTTCCCGTTTGCGAGCTGATCCGAGATTCCATCGGTTTCTTGATTACTGAGTTCGACACCGTCCAATATAGTAATCGATGCGGTCAATGCATTACTCAAAGAATTATTATGATGGGGGGACGCGACGTAAACATGCGATCTCACACCCGCGCGTGTTCCAAAAACCATTAGTAGGCGATAATTGAATATGAAAAAAATAAATAACACGAATTCGATTAGTTGTCAATGTTTATTCCCATGAACAATTTTTTGTACATCCACACTCTTACTGTTCCAAGTTTTGACGTTGATCGATAGTTGTATTTAGTTTCAGCTTGGTTCCCTAATATATTTTTTCGCTTCTTTGCTTTTTTTTGTTTATTAAAACAAAGTATATTTAATTTTAGTTCGATATTTTTTTCTTTAATCATATTTTGTTGAAAATATAGTTCTGTCGTTTTCGATTCACTTTTACTTTTGCATAAACATATATTTTTCTTGAATTTTTTTTATTTTTTTAAAAAATTTAGAAATCAAGAATTTTGTAAAATGTAAAAATTTTCTTTTAAGGAAAATTTTCTTTTTAAACTTCTCAAAAGGAATAATTAGATTTTAGATTTATAAATTTACGGTTTTTGAAAAAAAAGTGAAAATTTTCTTTTTAAATTTGTCAAAAGTAATTGTTTTTTTTATTATTTACAGTTTGTTAATTAATTTATTTAGTTAATATATTTACATTTGGTGGTCACTACAATCACATTTTATAAAGTCTACATACAAAGTACTGTTTCAGAAATAACTTTAAGTAACTTAAATTATTTAACAATCTTATCTAAGTTAAGTTCAATTTTAATATATATTTTTAATTGTGATTGTTATTATTATTCTCATTTATTCCTATTTTATGAAAGTGGGTTTATAAATATACATTCATATCTGTTTTTTAATTCATTTTTAATAATAAATTTATTATTTATAACTTTAATTAAAAAAATTTTCGATCCTAAAATTTTTCAATGTTTTAATTTATTAAGACATATTTTTAAAATATTTTCAAAATTTCATTTAGAGATTTTAAAATTAAAATTAAAATTTATGTGATCTTCCCAAATCCTAACACTCGACATGACCCGACTCCCAACTTCATTCAATGGAATCATGCTGAAGAGGCTAAAGAAAAAGAGATCGATCCTGCAGACCATGCTGATAGCCAAAAGTTTTAAAACCTAAAAATTACAATGACGGATGTATTGTGTTAAGGATATATTATAAATTTTATATTTTGTTTTAATTAATAAAAGTTTTGTGTAGAAATAAAATTTATCCTTTTATAAATTAAAAATATTTATAAAAATAAACATAAAATTGTATTAAATAATAAATAAAGAAAAGCTATTAGTTTATAAAGAATAAATAATATATTAAAAATTAATAAATAAAATTAATTAAAAAATATAAATTTATTTTAAAAAAGATAATTATTTAATATAGTATTATTATTATCTTTTATTATTGAGGGACAATTATGGTTAATTGCCGAACGGGTATTAAATGCTCCTGAGGTTGGTTGAGCGACAAAAAAATTTAAAAAACTGATCGAAAAACAAAAATTTTAAATGTCGCAATAGTATATATAACAAAACAAAATGAGTTCAAAAAGAAGAAGGATCTGATTATTAAATCGAATGATATACCGTAAAAGTATACATAAATTGAAAGGAAAAAAGATAAAAGTTCTTGAAAAATAACTGTAGAAAAAAATTAAGTATCTAATTATTACTAGGTGGTAGGAAATTGTCCCCTAGTTAATGTAACACATGAAAGAGCTAAAGGAGGTATGAACCAGTGAAATTGAAATTACTGTTTATATTGTAAATAAAGATTATTAAAATTTAGTTAGACTTCTTATTTTGTTATATTTCTATTTTTAATGTAAACTCAAAAATTTTAATAAATTTTCGTTCCTGCGATAAACTTGTTTATCATTTTTAATTGCCTATGTTAATAGAATTTTATTTTTTAATTCGTCAGAAATCTTTTTGAATAGTTCAATTCATCTAGCTAGAGCTCTTGATAGAAACATCGAATATAATTTGTTCAAAATATGAAAACAATAAATAGTAATTCAATAATTCAACGAAATATAAAATTATTTCCCATGAGGTTCTTTTCTGAATTTAAAAATTATTTTTTTTAACACAATGAATTCGTTTCTCATAAAATAAAAAAAAATATTAATAATAAATCAATCAACAAGCCTAATGTAAAATGTTCTTGTTTTTGATGATCCCATAGAGGCTACTTTTATTTTTATGTTCAACTAAGTTACCTTTAGTTCAAAGATTTTAAAATTAGTTAATTTCGAATTATTTGAATTTACGCCGGCCGTCTTCTTTTAGGATGCTTGAAAAAAATAAACATTCAGAGACTTCAGAAGAATGTTTATGAAATTTTATGAAAGTTTTATCACGTCTTTATGAACAAAGTAATGAGTCAATGACCTTACTTTGCTTTAAATATGTGTTATAAATATGTTATAAATATAATCTAAACTACATGTTTTGTATCATTTTACATCATACTATCTCTAGTTCCTGTTTAGGCTTTAATGGGTTAACGGTTATTTAAAATAGTATTTCATAATTAATTAATTTATCTTATATTTTGTTTGCTGGGTATTTATATTACATTTAAGTACTATATACAAATCAATAGTTGTTCAAACAGAAAACATTTTTCTAATGCTAAATATACAAGACTTTCTAATACTATAAAATAACATCCTAAACTACCGACAACATTTTTTTGACTGAATTATGTTTGCTTTTAGCCCTTAAATACATTTAATACTAAACCTTTTTAATGTGTTTATGAAGACAATTAATCGATATAACTGTATATGTAGAGAGCACTGACGCAATTATTATTAAACAATTTATTATAATTACAATTGGAGTCATCTCCAAGATGACTCTCTGAAGAACCTTCAACATTTGTCATCATTCTAATTAGTATTATTTCTGTATTTTTTTCATGAATATTCGAACAAATTTTCTCATTTCTCAATAACATTTATTATTTATTTAATTTCAAAATAAAATTACATTACAAAAATATCGTAGTTTGTTTTAATTTATTTGAAAAATATTTCATTAAATTATAAAAACTAATTTAAATTAGTTGAAAAAATATTTCAAACATAAAATGTGTTTACTTAATACATTAGATATGTTCATTTAATTTTTTGAAAAAAGAAAACTTAATTTCAAATTTGTTCTAACTTATTACTTTTTGAATTTTAATTGCAATTACATTTAGAATCATTATGACTCTCATAATGTCTTTCATCGTTCGTCATCATTCTAATTGGTTTTCTTATTTCTCTTTTAATCATGATTATTCGAACAATTTTCTAAGTCATTTTTTTAAATATATTGATTAATATTAATTAAAATAATAAATTTTACCATTTCTCAATAAATCCCAAAATAATAAAAATGTCATCAAATTATTAAAAATACATTTTATTTAAATTTTACCAAAAATATTAAACTTAATTTTAATTGTTAAATTAAAAATATGAACTTATAAAATGATTATTTTAATTATGTTCGAAAGTCAATCCTTTAAATTTAATAAAAAAATACTAATTTCCATCTAGGTGGGAGAATCACCTTTCTAAATTCAACATACTCAAATCAACATACAGTATACATACATTCACACATTCAAACAATTTAAAATATTCCTCACAAATTGTATCGGTTTTTATTAAATTTTCATGAATTTAAAAAATGTCAATTCTGTTAGAATGATCAATTTTCGCAAATACAATAAAACAAGAATTTTCCAAGTTGGTTGTAGAATCACAATTCCAAATTCAACACGCTCAAATCAATACACCACATTCATACACAATTTCAAATATTCCTCATAAAATGCGTTTTGTAAAATACAAATCTTCATTTGAATATTTTTATTCCCAAAAAGAGTGCCAAAAATCACGTCATGTTTCACTGTTCACCTAAGGTTTTATGGATCCAGTCTTCAGTACAATAGTAACCTAAGCCTGCTACTAAATGGGAAAATTTTCATACCACATATCCAGATTCAATGTTATCAATGTTATTAGCCAAAAAATTAGATCAATTAGCAAAATGAAAATTAATTAACTAATCACACTTATAGTATAAATTATTCGCATATCATTGGAAACATGTTCTTTCAGTCGTTGAATTTCGGCCATTCCTAGCTAAAATATTTCCGATGCTGTACGACTAAGTTTAAATTAATGGAAAATTAAGTTGCGGATTTCTTCATGGTTTTTTGACATTTTAATTTGTTGCTAAAATCAATAACTTTTTAAAGAGAAGATTATATTATAATGCTCATAAGAATAAATAGTATTTAAAATCCATATAAGACAAAAATGAAATTTCTAACTTTAATTACAGTATTTTTAAAGAACTGACCAAAACTTTCGTTCCAATCTGATAATAATTTAAGAAGTTCAACTCATAGTTTGTATTGTATGATGTGACCCATTACTCTGGATAGATTTGAAGAATGATACAGGAAAATAAAATATTAAAAATAAAATACTGAAGAAAAATCAATATTAAATTTTCTCAATTTTATCTGATTTTTATCTAAAACTTAAGATAATATTTTGCTGAAAAACAATAAATAATTTTAATCTCTACTAAAAGAAACTCATTATTCTTCATTATTATTTTCCAGACTCATTCTGTAGATAAGTTATGACAAACTTAACCTAAGAAAGTTTGTCTCCTGAGTCCAACAATCTTAGTATAATAAAGTTTCATATACAATCATTTCCAAGTTTCATTTTTCTTAATTCCCATTTATTCAACATATTTTTCTTCGGTCTAATTTTTTATGATTATTTTTATTTATTTTCATAGTTTATTTTGTGTAATTCTACTGAATAAATTTTTATCAACCATTTAATCCCAGGAGTAGAATTTTGATATGCCGAAATATCTCATTATTACAGTTTTTATGTTTATGATAATATATATATATATATATATATATATATATATATATATATATTATATAACTAAAAGCATAATAAAATAATAAATAAATGCTAAATGATTTTTTTATAAAAGATTAAAAACACAATTTTTTCAACACACACCATTATAATTTTAATTAAATTTTATTTATATAATTATTTTTATTTTAAATACTTCAAACGACACAAAATTAAAGTGAAAACATTACTGGTCAAACGAACAATTGCCATTCAATTTAGGAACAGATTTTTGGATTGTCTTTCTAGTTGCTGGCGAACACAGACGAAACCATCAATGAGTCTTTGCAATTATCGCTTCTAAAGCACTTAAGACTCAAGACATTTTTTCAATTGACCGGAAATAAAATAGCGCTTATTGCCATAGTAACAATTAATCTTTATAAATTTCTTGGATTAGGAAATAAAAAATCATAAATATTATTTTAAAGATTACAAAAATAAATCTAATAATAATAAATAAATTTTGTAAATATTTTTTTTCTAATATAAATTCATTAAATTTCAAATATATTTTTCATATAAATAAATCGTTTAATTATTATTGATATAAAAGACAAATAATATTTAAAATAAAATTTTAAAAATGTTATCTATTTTAAGTAAAAAAAGTTTTAATTATGAAATTATCTTCAGGAATCCTCAAACGTATAAGAGTCATCCAAGGATATGACACTTGACCAACTTTTCCATTGAGAAGAGTTAATAAAAAAATAATTCTTGTGGTTTCGATTCCCATATTTATTTAATCCTTTTTGTACATTAATACTTTGAAAATCTTAATTTGTTTGGAAGTACTTAGATGAAAATCATTTTTTTAACATTTTTTAATAACAGCTCAACCATATTTCTAGTATGATTCTTATGCACTGATAAAACTGGCAGTTTTGTAAGATATACATCACCAATTTATCTTTACTACAGTTACAAACCATATTATATCAGGTTGTCAAGTATGAAATTGGTAAGCAATAAGAAATTCAAGAAGTTATAATTTTTTGTCTTTTGTTTGATTGCTACATATTTTGGTTATTGAATACATGAATAAAGATTTATTAAAATTATTGATAACTTGTTTCAATTATCAGTATTTTAAAAAATGGAAAAGGCAGAAATTCGAACTATTATTAAGTGTGAGTTCCTACGTGGAACCTCAGCATCAGAACGTCGAACACAAATGCCTGGTGAGAATATTCATGATGTAGGACTCAGAGCGGTTGCCAACATAACTCGTACTATGAAATCAGTTATCGATAAACTAATCCAGGAGATGACAACACTATTTGGTAATCTGTAATTGTTAGATGTACAGTTTGGATTTCTTTTCGACATTATAATATTGTTTGCCAGTTATATCTCTGATGATAATAAGGGAACAAGCTCATGAAATTGCATTTTCTCTTTTATTGAAAATTTTAATTTTATGAAACGAAACAGATTCTCTGTTATAAATATTTTGACTGTAGGACAGGAAGATGGATCGTTGATTTTTTAAACTAAACATTATAAAAATTTTATAATGTGTGTGGTCTTGTTTTTGGAGAGCAAATTAATTGTAAAAACGGTTTTTTTTCGTATACAAAACCTGGTCTTATTTTCGAAGAAAAACGGTAACTATGAATTACATACATTATTGAAGGAGAGTGCAGGCGGGGCCTGCCGCCCCGGGCGCCAGACACCCTCGGTACGCCACTGCTAAGATGCAAATAATTTATTTCATTGGACAACTATGGGATTGATGTTTTTATTAGAAGAAACAAACGATTTGATGTTTTGATTTTGATCCCTTAATTACTGACAATCGCAATCAACTTTTTATTAATATTAATTAATACTTTATCAAGAGATTTCTGCGGGTTCCATCCAAATAATATATTTTATTTTTCGAAGTCCAATTTAGGATCTATTTTTTTCAAGACTATGTTTATAAAGTTTGATATTTATGTAAGTATTCCGTGTAACCATTTATATACAGTCATTCTTCATCTAAGACAAGATCCATTCTCTTTTTTGCACAATATTTTCCAACCACGAATGATACTATTTCTTATTCTAATGTTATTTTTCCATTATTAACAGTAAATAAAAATTAGCATCATCTACTACAAAAAAGGGGAAGAGTAGTAATTTATAATAAATTATAGTAATAATTTTATTTTCCTTAAAAATTTGTGTTCTCTAATGTTATGATTGAAATGTATTTTGCCGGGAACCAAGATCGCGTGTCTCGGAGCTTGCTCGCCAGGAACGAATACTGTAACATTTCGGAAGCAATATCTGTACATGATATATGAATCAATTTGAATCAATTATGAATCAATATGAATGATATATGAATCAAATATGAAACAAAAATAAGTATATGTGTTTTAACTAATAATCCAAATTGAATTTAAAATAATTCATTGCCTACATTAATAATACAATTTTTTAAATGTCCAAATTCCTTTTAAATAAAGAACAATTTTTTAAATGCAAATACAATTTTTATCATTTAACTTTTGTATTTGATTTATTCAAATTATTTTAGAATTGTATTTAGATTATCGTGAAATATCAAATTAATTCATTTATAATACCAATAAGTATTTATTATTTATAATTTAAATTTTGATAAAAATTATTTTACATGTCGGATTACATATGAATTTGGGTGGTAGGAACGCCATTTTAAACTATATTTTAATATAATATATTTCGAAGGTAATAAATATATTACAGTCAAAATATATTTTAAAATGGCGTTTTTAATTGTTAATTTAACATTTCCTTTTATTGCCTATAGAAATATAAATAGTAAGATTCCAACACAACTCCAGTGGTGCTTACAAATAATTTTTAAAAATGTCTTATTTTATAACTTATTTATAACTTCTATTAATTCATATAAGAATCCCGTAATAATAAGGCAGAATTTTTCTTCTTTATCAGTTGCACCAAGTTTGATATAAAATATTCAGTACTTATTGAAATGTAAAGGGGGTTTACAAGGACCTATTCAAAATGAGCTTTTAAGATATAAATGAAAAGAATTATGTCTCAACTATTTTTCTTTCTAATTTCCAATGAAACGCTCCTATTTTTATCTTCCTGAGGATTCATATACAAATCCCATAACACTTGTGTATTCAATTATTATAAATTGAAAATCTAATCATTATCTATCAGAAAGTTAGTGTAATTATAAATAGTTTTAAAATATATAAACAATTATTAATTTAAATAGTCAATAATAATGTTTTTGTGGGTGCGGACCATTGAGTTTGAGGCCTCTGACACCAAATGGCGCCCTACCCCCCAACTTCTGTGGTTTAAAGGCGATTATAGCTTAGTAGTAATATCTCACTTTCTTGTTCCTTTTTCGATCTAAAGTCTTTAAATTTTTTATTAAAAATAATAAATATAATTATATTTTCTAGTAGACATTTTCAAGCTAAAAAATTGATACAGATATATGCGGATATTGAATCTAAAATGACAAAATATGATAAAACACAAATCCTACAACCATATTATTTTTATCATATGAAAAATGAAATGATCAAAATCTCAAGCAAATGTGTAAGTGCTTAGCACTATCTGTCATTTACCAAAATATTAAGTTGACTAATAATGATTCACATTCATATTGATAATTTCAAAATAATTACATTAAATAGCATAATTTGAACAAAAAATTTCTCCGTAATTTTAAATATATTTCAATATTTAAAATTTTATTAATGATATGAATCGTTTTCATGGACAATTTACAGAAATCTATCATATTATTTATAAATAATATCTACCATATGCAAAATAAAATGATTTATATTTTTTGTTGTAAACACAATTCGGATCATTCATGAGACAATCCGTAGAAAAGCTTTCATACAAAGACATCGTTCAAAAAGATTAAAAATATTTATCTCATAATCTGAACTAATTTTAACCTAAATATTCTTTCAAAAATATACAACATTCAAAAATAAAACATCAACATTACTCACAATGTGTATATATCAGTTGCCTGTTATTTCGGTATGAGAATTACAAAATATACATGGCAATATTATTATTTTTTGATAGTATTCATTTTAGGACCATTTGGTGTCTAATCTCAGAGTAAAAGGGGGCCATTTAATGGATGGGGCCCTGGGCTGCAGCCCATAAAGCACATGTCTAAATCCGACACTGTGTTTTTGCTTCAAGTGATTCTTATAATCGTCTTCTAATAATTTTGTTTTTGTAAAAAAGTAAAATTTATAAACATAAGATATTTTTGATAGAGGTCGGCATTGATAGTTAGACCATTTATAAGTAGCTCGAAATGAATTGATCCGTTAGAATTGCACGAAACACACAAGAGTGTTTTCTTTGAGAATCGACCACATTTTATAATTGGCTTCACCATTTGACCGTGGGCAACCATTGAATTAATTGTTCTAGATTTTTAAAATATATCCCCTTTTAGTAATAAGTAATAATTCAGCTGATAAAATGGTCATCATACGGATTTCGCAGCAATTTTCGGCAGATCTCCACAAGTCTTTGAATTTAAATTTCAGTCAATTCATAATGCGTATCTTTTGAAATATTCTTGAATATATTATATTTTATTTATTATATTTATATTTATTTTATTTATTATATTTATTACATTATATTATATATAAGGCAAAATCAAGTAAATAAATATAACTCAAGGTAAAATATTAAACTTTCATACATCTCTTTGAAGACCGCTGCGTTCTCCGAGAATAAATTAACATGTAGGGGTAGGGCGACCACTCATGAGCTTTTTAATTAAAATAACTCTAGGGTTTAAATGATGCATAAATTATTTAAATAGATTTATTTAACACTAAACATAATTACAAGATAATATAGGTAAATCACTAAAAAATGCAAGTCAAATGTGAGAAGTATAATATTGTAGTGCGATCTTCAATGTGTCCAGCACTGTTGAAGTCTTTCGCATAATCTTTTTTAATTGTACCCGCATCTCTAAATAACAGAGAAAAGGAGATAAGGGTAATTAAAAACTTGACCTTTAACGGTGGCATGCCCCCGTAGGCTCGGTCTTTAAAGAGGTGATCACTGCCTCTGTCAATCTGAGTGAGTTACGCTCGACGATTCACCGCTCTTACCAAATAACTCTAGGGTTGTAGATTAATTAATATTATTTCAGAAATAGATAATATTGGTCGATTTGGGCACCGATTGTTGGATTTAATTAAGTGATTGGTTAATTTAGGTCGATTTGGGCACCGATTGTTGGATTTAATCAAGTGATTGGTTAATTTAGCGCGGCCGTCGAGTGCAGAGGTGCGGCCTCCGTATTCGGCCAATCGGAACGGTGCGGGCACCACGATTTGATATTGATCAATCGAGTGGCGGAAATCGACCGACAATAAACCGACAAAAGTTAGCGGCGGCTTGTTGTTAACAATTTGCGTTAAATAATGACGATATCGCTTGATGACATCGCACGTTATGTTTTTTTTCGTTAAAATATTAAATAACGAACATAAGAGAGAAAAATTGTTTATTTGAAAATAACGCAAAAATTTATTGATTAATAAAACAATTGTTATTTCAGTGTTGTTTTATTAACTATTTACATAAGAATAGTTAATTTCCTTTTTTAATAGATAGGTAAAATATGTGATTTTGATATAAATAATAATATTAGTATTTTAATGTTAATAATGATTTTTTCTTATTAGATTTTTTTATTTAATTAAAAGTGGTCACTACACTTTGATATTATTTTCAAGCGTTCACAATTTAATTTGATATCACATAATTTGAAATATTCAGAAAAAATATAACATAATTAAAAAAGTATCTTTAAAAATTAAAAAATGACCTTCGTCTAACATCTATCCAAAATATCAATTTCATTCTTCCTTAACTTAGTGTAAAATAACATTTTTAGTTAATTATTAATTACTATTGAAATTGAACCCCAAACACTAATGAAACTTCTATTTGCAGAATTAATAATAAAATAAAACGATAATTAATATTACAAAATACTGAATAAAAATACGGGGTCCAAAATTTTTGTGTTACTGTTTTAATTCTTAAATGTAGTATGTTAAATGTACAGGGATTTTCCGAAAATAAACGCACCTGCGCTGATTATTGCTTCCATATGAATTGATCGAAAAAATAATTGGTCAATTTTGAGATAAAAATGACAGTTTCTAAAAACAAGCATGTGTACCTAATTTGGGGGACAAAGTGGAACACCAAAAACATAAAAACTAAACACAAGACCATGCCCTTATTTACTGAAAATCTAGGTTTATTTAATAAATTAGATATAGTAGTATATTTAAAAAATAAAAAGTACTTAATAATAATAAACTATAATTGTAAATTAAATAATATTATTTCAGAAATAGATAATATTTTTCTGAACCATAATTAGGAAATATTAAATAAAGAAATATTCATCTAACGAAGAGAATAAATATTGTGTTTTATTTATATTTACTCTATTTAGTAAAATATATTTTTAGGGGTTTCCATTCTTTCCATTTGCAAATCTACATAAATCAGCATTTACATTCAAGAAAAAATAGATTATAATTATTTTTTTCTCTGTTGCTCTCGTCCTCCCCAAATGTCATTTCCACATTTTTTAAACAAAAGTTGAAGATAATTAATTCCGGGCTGAAAACAGTTCTTAAAAGAAATTCATTCAGATTGAATTTATATTTATTAAAAGAATATTTACAAATATTTTTGAGATTTAATTTTAATCAAAATCAATTTATATCACACTATTTTCCAAATTATTATTTATTTATTAATAAGATTTCAAAGGAAACCAAAAGGTAAGGCGCATAAAGAATGGACAAAAAGTAATTTCCGATTATAAAATTTATTTTATTATATTTTTATACAGAAGTTAAAAGAGTCTTCTATAAATATTATATTTGGCCATAAATAAAGGTTCAAGATAAAAAGTACAACACAATTTTAAAGGAGCGACTACTTATTATAGTTAATACAAAGAATAACTGCATCAATGTTTTTTATGAGTTTGTCTTTCTCTTTTTCCCTTAGTTTACATGATATCTTTTGTAATTAACGTTTGATAACTCCATATAAATCCTCCTCCTTGTCGAAATCAATCTTATTTCTCAAATATTCTACATAGGAATGGACAAAACTATATAGTCTATTATCGTCTGGCAAATAAGAGGATTAGCTTAGTTGGAAAACATTTTTTAACTCCAAAAGAGAATTTTTATAAATAAAAACCATTTTTACCCATTTCAAATGTTTTGTATGACTGAAAAACTTGCAAATTATATTTTTCAAAAATGTGATCTGGCGACTGGTTTAGGAGATCTCCTATATTTATATTGACCTTATGAAACACAAAGGGTAGGGGTTGTTTTATCTTTCGTATAAATTTTGTAAAAATAATTTCACACAAAAACTCTAAACAGAATCATATTTTCTTAGTATGTTGATACTCGTTTTTCTTGTATTTTAGGTGTCAGGAAGCGTCGGAAAATTTAACTTAATAATTTTATGGCCCGGTACTACTCAGCATGTTTTGTAGTCTTTATTTTTACATTTAGCATACTCTTTAGTGCTTGATAGGTGATTCGCCTCTCTTTCTATACAATATTCGGTAAATTTTCCAGTTGTCATACAACATTATCTCGAGGTCGTTTCCTTATGTTTCAACCTTGAATGTTGCTTCCCTTCAATATGTTTATTTCAGCTGTTCCACAGTCTTATTTTTCACAGTATTTTTGAAAAGCCAAACAGGAATAACGTCTATTAATTCAACTTTATAAGTTTTGGTGCATTTGGCATTAATGACGCCGTCATATTCAGCGAGATGAACGACCCTCTCTCGTCAACGCAGCCGCCTACACCACCCATAGGGTCCCAGTGTTTCGGGGTCAATGGAGAGATGATGTTGTAGTTCTGCTCAGGTTTCGACGGAGTACTCGTTGCCACCCAAAAGGACAATTTCACAAATCAAAAATTGTTCCAAAACAAAACCAAATTAAGGATTTTAAATAAAACAAATTATTCAATCACCAATTTGAAAATTATATTTAAATCACAATATTAAAACAAGATTTTTTATATTAAATTAATTTAATGATTAATTTAATTTGCTGAACCACTTTATTTTAGAATCCCATTATATATATATATATATATATATATATATATGCTTGGTGGCAACACAAGCGATATCAGAGACGTTACCGGGTGTTTTGGGAAGAGTTATCTTTTCTTTGCATACATAACCATGTCCCTGGAAACAAGTTGTTTGGAGAAAGGGATGTGAATTGTTAAAAGTCTGTCTTTCCTGTGATATTTATTTTTTTTTAGTTTTAAAATGTTTTATTTCTTTATATTAAGAATCAAGAAAAAGAAAACAGATAAAAAAACAGTTAATTAACAATAACACAATAAACTAATCTGTCAATTTTGGCTGTAAAGTAAATCTAAATCTAATACATGAAAAATAAATATCTCAGGAAAGACAGCGTAATGAAGAGTCTTCCATTGAGATAAAATAAAAATAAAGAAAACAAAATATAGGAAGAATAAATACTCTTATATGCATATTTTAAAATAAATAACTATATGATAAAAAAAATCATAGTGTTGACTGATAATAACGGATTGTTACAATCCTCTTTCACTGTCACGTATGAAGATGTTGATTTGCACCTTCAAAGGTTCGTTGGAATGAAGATAAGTCCCTTTTTTGTTTGATGAGAATTAGAATTTCTGACTTGCATAAATATTTATAAATCTTATAATAATAAAAAAACTTTTCAAACACTTTTAAGTATAGAAAAATCAAAATAATTTATTACTTAAAATGACAGTCTCAAGTTGAATTTTAATTGAATTGATTTAACAGTTATAAACAGAGAATTGTTTGTACAGTAAACTTTTAACAGTACATAAAATAAATTAAAGTTAATTTAAGGTTTTTCAAAAGTCTCTCTGAGTTCTATTCTTTCGATTTTGAGTATAAAGAATACATTTCAACAACATACAAGGATTCGTTTTTAATTTAAAAGGGTACATTAAATATATTTTGGCTAAAGGTAAATTGTATATGTTTTGTATCTTTTTTTGCTTGAAATTTGATAAAATTGTATTTTTGAGTTTGCATAACTAAATATTTAATAAAATATCTTGATAAATCCTATTTATGCAGCAATAAAAGAGTGAAACAATTCAAATATTTAACAAAAATTAGAGATCAAGAAATTTTTTATTCGTGAGTCCCTAACTATTAGTGTGAGGATTTTGGGAAACTCTTATAATTTTTTGAAAATATTTTTTAACATTTTAAAATGTATCATAATTTAAAATATGAGAACTTTAGGAATAGAATGAAATAAGTTAATGTAAAGACTTTTGAAAATTAAAATACGAACGTCATAAAGTTTGGAATAAAAAAATTTTCAAAAAATTTAAAATAAAAAATATTTTTGTAATAAATTTTAAACCCCAAGATTTCTAATTAAAGGGTTTTTTGATCTATTTTACAATACTTGCAATCATTTTTCCAATCTTTGTAATCAATTTTCCAATGATATAATTTTAATCAATAAAACCTAATAAAATCAATAAAATTAAATAAATCAATAACCCCAGAAATAACAACACAAAGTATATATAATATATATGCATTCAAGAAACAAATTTTACTCTCTTTTCCGCCCTAATGACATATCGAAGCATTTTTCTAAAATACCCATCACAATCAGATTCAGTAATTACACCAAATCCTCCTTCAATCAACCTTTTCAATTCTTCTTCGTTTCCAGCACAATTGTGGACAACATAGTTTTTCCAATTAGAGAAACAATTCTCTATTGGGTTTAAAAAAGGTGAATACGGAGTGAGGTATTCAATTGTCAAATTGAGTTCTTTTATTACTTCTTTTGATCCTTTGTTGACAAACATTTTTCAGTTCAGCAAGTACGGCCTTAAAATCTTCACCATTTAATGCCTTGTCATGAATTTTATTAGAAATCATTGAATTTTTATTCATGGCTGCAAGAATAGAAATGTTTCTAGTTCTTACTGCAGGAACATCTACATATGCAGAAGTGTCTACAAGGGACCTTCCTTTTTTGGGCTGTGAAGGCACTGAAAAGCCAACTTCATCTATGAAAATTAATTTTTCATCATTATGAGTTACCTCATATTCCCTGAACTTTTGAGCATACTGATATCTTTTTTCAATGGTACTACATAGACAATTATTTACTGGCAAATTATTTTTGTTGAGCGACGTTCGGGCCCATAGGAACGCGCCCCAAAACTCTAGCTCACAATCGTGAATTATGGTCCTTAAGAGGACCGTATTTCTTTCGCCGATACGAGCATTTCGAAGTATTATTTCTAAGTCTTTCGGATGATCACAGTTAAAATTCAATTTTCCATCTCCGCCAACCGATTGTAACAGA
>MQRK01201460.1:3659-15229 GCA_001938485.1 Girardia tigrina
TTTTGAAATTGCAGGTGCACAGTTACTTTTTGAACGCACTGTATAATAAATTTATTATAAAGCATGGAAGAAATAAAACCAAAACATTTCTTTTTAACAGTTTGAACATTTGTGGATAATCGTAAAACGCTTTTTGCAAAAACAATTTTATTGATTTACTAGTTTGATCAAATTTTCACATTATTATTTATTCTCATCGAAACTGAATAAATGCGCTAAGTTTGGAGAAAATTAATAGGTTTCTAAATTCCATGGAAACATATATAGAAAGCAAGCTAATATAAAGAATGGAAAAACGCAGGTAACCACTAAAAAACATTTTGGATAATCTAAACAAAGTTTCAAAAGGTTAAAGATTTGAAAAATTGTAGTTTGACACTTATCAGTAAAGTTGGAAAAATGTATTTGACGGTCGATAGCTCAAGGACACCAGCCCAAAAGAATTTATATTTCCTAAATTTATTAAAAATCAATACTTTATGAAATCACTCATGATTCGGGTAATTAAATTTGAAAACATTCGGACGGCAGCAACGTCATTTCTACTGTGCACGCAATACGCTATTTTTCACGGATTTGGTAAACACAACACGTAAACCACTAATAAAGTATGTTTACAGGGATTTTCCTTAACAAAGTGCCAGTTTTCAAAAATAAAGAGCCGGTTTTCAAAAAAATATTATTTATTATTTAATATACAAAAATATCATTTAAAAAATATATTTCAAAATCTACGTTTAATTTGTAAGAGAAATTCTGTATAAATAAGAAAGATCTTTGGATGTGATAATACACTTCCACTTCAAGGATGTCGAGAAGCGTTAAATATGAACATTTCTATTCCACAGCTATACAGATAAGTCAAGTCAGCGAATATAACAAGAGATTAAAAAAACGGTGTAATGTAAGATTAACAGAATCGAATATAAGTGAAAAAAACGACTCTTGTTCAAGGTTATTGGGAATGATAAAGAGGCGAATTTTGTTTCAATATGAGTCGGGGTTCAACCTACATACATCTGGTAACTATGGCTATTCGGGAGTTTCTCAAGATGCTGTTCTATACCAGCCTCGATCTCAAGGTAGAAATATTTCGCTTTGTGCGATAATATCTCTTATGATCGTGTTACATTCCTACACTTTCTAAATCTTTGATGAAAAAGGATCTTTTATGGAGAATCCTGTTGTTGTCATGGACAACGTTAGGTTTCATTACTGTCATTAGATAAAAAGCTTTTTTGAAGATATCAATGTAGAGGTTGCTTATCTGCCAACCAAGATCTCAATCCAATTGAAAATGTATTTGCATCAATTAGGCGAGGGTATTTAATATACGTAATCGATCAACAACACGTAATCAATTAAAAAATAATAAAAACTCGGTGTTATCTGAACTAAGTCCATTTGAAGAGTATTACAGACATTTTGGGGAAATTTGTAACTCGATAAACAATCGACAACAAAATTAAAAAATATTACAGTAATAAAAAATTAAGTGTAGTTTGTAAATGTAGTTTGAATATAAAGTTTTTGTTTTTAATTTGTTTTCAAAAATATTAATTTTGAATTATATATGTAATATTTTTTACACAATAAATAATATTTTTTGGAAACCGGTTCTTGATTTTTGAAAACTGGCTCTTTATTAATGGTAAACCCCGTATATTCCACGTTTCCAACTTGTAAAGCGGGATTGACAAGAAATCCTCCTCCAACGAACATACTAAATAAGACGCATCAACCATCTTTATTGGCAATCAAATTAAACTGTCGATCTTAAAAGCTAATTTAAAAACATTAGGAAAAACTTTTGATAAACGCACGTTATTTCCCAAATATAATATCAATCTTAAATTATCAATATAAGAAGGATGCTTCAAGATAAATCATTAAAGAAACTTTTGAAGGCGTATTCCGCGTATGAAAGAATGGACGACATTCCGGGATTCTGGGAAACACAAATTCGATCGAAACATTCCGATAAAAAATTAATAAAAATAAATATATACACTGTAAAACGACGCGACGAGCGACAGAGCGTTGACATAAAATGAATCAATTCAAATATCACAACACAGGAAACAAGAAGAAAATAATCAGATAAAAAACAACTCCACTCAGTTTTCTTTCTTCTTTGTTTCTTGTATTTGTTTTGAATTCACTTCTTTACAAGTTCGTTTGGATCGATCGGATCACAGACCCGTACAAAGCAAGGGTTCAAGAGAGATCGAATTCATCAAACTTGTCTGACGGGATAATTAACAAGACTGTGAAACGATCGAGTGGAGGCACTGGACGGGCGTCTGCTTGGACTCCACCTGATCAGTGGAAATAAAGACGAGGAATGTTAGGAAAACAGCTATATATTCCCGGCAACAAAATAATGATTCCGGTCATTATGTGGAGAATTCGTGTCATTATATTTGGCATAACTTTGAGCATCATGATTCGAAAGATATTTCTTCTGGCTCGATTGATCGTCTTGAAAGGTCAAATCGGTTTCAATCAACCGTTTTAAATTAATATTTGAGTTTGGAGATTTCAAAAATTGAGTAATGACACTCGATCGGGAGTTGGGACTGTTCGGTCGAAAAGAGGAGTTATGATAGGTATTGGTAACGACATTCTGAGACGTACTAGGGCAGAATCTTACATAGTCGTTATGAAATTTTTGGTCGGGAGGACACTGAAACCGTTGGTTGGAATAATAGTTAGGATTATTTTGAGGCGCATTAATTTGAACAAGTTGGTTTGGCATAGATTGATTTGTCTGAAAATTCTGTCCAGAAGAAAAAATTTTTCCCGGGGATTGATATCGAGTATCATTTTTCAATGGAACATATGTCGGTGTCAACCAAGATTTCCTTTCCTTATTTTGTAATAACTGGTATCGAGTGTTGGCCATCTTCTTGGTCCAATGACCGAAACTCTCTGTGTGAACTTCACAAACATTACTGGCCGTTGCTGGATGTTTCTCATACCCATTCCGGTGAAGATCCGCGCCAACACTGGTTGTTAATGCCTTAGAATGTTGATAAAATTTTTCATAGATCTTATATTTATTTTTATTTATTTCATTTTCATTAATTATGTCTTTCATTGATTGAATTAGTTTGCCATTTTCACAACCGAGAATTTTACACAAGCTCATGATGAGGATTTTGCTGTCAGTGATTTTATTTTTTAGATCCTTTGATAAATAATAATATTGATTCAATCTCAATGTGGCACTCTTCGGATCCGTGACTAAATCAAGAACGATTATCAATGTTTAATTTTATTATGTTAGATTTTATTACTTAAATTTTATAAAATACACTTTGATTTTTATGAATAATTTCAAGGTATATATAAGGAATACAAGACGGTGAGTTTCGAGAAAACCATCCCATATGTATAAAACTAACACATTATACGGAACTATATATATATATATATAAAGGGGGTACGACATTTAGGTCTCGAAAATGATTCTCAAAAATTGAGTCTTGAAAATGAAGTCTCGGAAATTAAAATTTTAAGAAATGAAAACTTCGGATAAATTTTAGAAAAAATGATAAATTCATAAAATTAAAAAAAATTTATATATAATAAAATATAAACATAATTATAAATATAAAGAAAATATAAATATAATTTTTTGACTATAAAGATTTAGTTAATTTTCATTTCGCTGATCGAGATTTAAATAATTAATATTATTTAAGTTTAAAATCATATTAAAAACTATAAGTTAAATATTTTAAATAATATTTAAAAAGTTTTTATTTTTTCTAAATTTTACATGAATTTTTAATTTTTTTTCTAAAATTTACAGAAATTTTTCAATTTTTCTAAATTGTACTTGAATTTTTCATTTTTTTCTGAATTTTACTAGAATTTTTCATTTTTTAAAATTTTAATTTCCGAGACTTAAAAGTGGTGCACTCTATATAAACTCTATATAAACTCTATTTTTTATATATAAACTCTTTTTCTGTAAAATTTGGTATAAAATTCAAATGATTAGTCAGTAAGCCTATGTAGAGTTAAGCTTTGAAGTAAGACTACAAGTCCATCTAATCATAACCCAGTGACTTGTGTAATACGAAATACAAGAATTTTTCGCAACTTTTGAACTAGAATTTACTTTATAAAAACGAAAATTCTTAAGTATTTCCAAAATATTTAAATATCATCAAAAAATCAAACACAAGATTTTCGTTGACAGTAAAATACAATAATATTTACTGTTAATGGAATCATAAAGATTGTAAATTGAAGAAAAAAGCTAGAAGTTACTACATAAACAATCAAAAAAATAATTTGATGAAAATTATAGAATATATAGAAAAATATGTAGTTAATGGTAAAAAATAATTTTATCAAATTCTTGGAGATGTTATAGGTTTATAATGTAAAGGAGTTTTAAAAAGTCAAGCAAAATATAATTTAAAAATTTTCTTGAGTAAGTTATTAATAAAACTAAGATTTATATAATATTTTGTTAAATATAAAATAAAAATTATTATTATGTTGGAACAAAAGTTTTGCATCTTTCAGGTTGTTAATTTCAAGTCATAACTTTCATAATATTTGTTCAATTTAATCGAAATAAGCACCATTATAATCATCACATTCTTGCCAACGAATCACAACGCGATCGATTTCATCAGTGAAAAAAATATGGTGAATGAAGTCGACGAATGCTCATTTTGCTTGGTTCTGATTGGCGAAGATCCAACCGTGAAGAAAGATATCAAGATAATTGAATAAGTAGTAATCCGTTGATCTCAAAATCGTTCAATTTTCGTACAGTGATCCGTGAAACGTGTGGTCTGGTATTGCCATGTAAGAGGATTGGGCCCTGCCAATGAATTAACAATTATTCCTTAGATCAAGCAGGCTGATACTGACGTAATTTTACAAATGTCATCGATTTCTAGACATAAGTACTCTGTAATAGTCTGACATGTTTCCAAGAAGATTTAGTCGATGACACCTGCCACCGACCACCATACTGTAACAATAACCTGTCTTAGGTGGTTCTAGGCCTTTGGAAAGTGTTTTGTGGGCTCATCTTGATCCAGCCCCTGGTCAGAATGCTTCATGATATACAGAATCTACTTTTCGTCACAAGTAACAAAGCGATCCAAAACGGGTCTTGTTTCGCAAAATCAAAAAACAAATTTCAAAACGTGAAAAAATTTGCCAATAGTTCAAATTGTGAGAACCTATTTGTAAAGCTTTTCCACATTCCCAATTTGATTCAAAAAAAACTTCAACTGCATGGTGACTACTAACATTAAGTTTTTTCTTAAATACATCGAACTGTCTGAGACGAGTCGGCTTTGACCAGGGCTCTCATTTCCTCGTCCTGGATTACTGTAAGTCAATCCGTTCGTAGTGCATCTTCAAAACGAAATTTCACGAACCACTATCAGTGCCCCAAAAAAACGTTAATTTTTCAATCCTAGCTTGAACTAAAAGAAAATTTCCCGAAATTGCTCCTTTCACATGCTGAGAATTACCTTCAGAAAATATGAAAAAAACAAAGTTCCCTTATAGAGCAGAAAATTTGCTTTGAAACAGTAAAAAAAACAGATTATTAAGTGAATTTTTATTATGAAAAATGCGATGAAAAGTTCACATATAAAAGTTCACGGATCGATAATGTACGTAATGGTTAGAATTCGATCACTTGATCGTAGTATATAGTCGGAACAATAAAGATATTCGATTTTTAAAAAAACCTTTCAAAAAATACAATAATATTTCTTCAAATAAGTTAAATTTTACAATGGAAATAGTGATTATTGGTACAATTTGAAGGACTGCAAATAATTGTCCACAAACAATTTCATATCTATCTTTATAGGTTAGTCGAAGGACTTGCTGGCCGCGCCACGTATATTTTAGTTATTTCAATTTAAGAAAATGAATGAAGATTTAAATAATTTATTTAGTCAATGATGGAATAAATACAATGTCTTTTACGAGAATGAATTTGTCACAATAAATTAAATAACATAAATATCATTTTTTAAAATTGAATCACCAAAGTATTTTTCAATGTTTCTATAATATTGACCAAGATCAGAGTATGCGCCACTTGAAATCTGGGCGCTTACTAAATTTTTCAATACGTCCAGTCTTTGAGATTGGTTCATTTCAATAATGCCAGGTACTTTGGATAGGTCTGATCGGATAATTTTCTTTAATTTGCAAAAGACTGGGTCAAAAGGATTAAGGAAAGTAGACTGTGGTGGCAATTGAATAATCTCTATATGATTAGGTATGATAATGTCTGTTAGAGTAGGAATGTTGTCGTGAATAAGTCGGTATTCGGTAACAGGAAGTTGGCTGATGAGTTCAGAGACAAATTCTTGATATACCTCTCGATTTGCTTTGCCAGATACAACCTTGAAATACATTGGCCCGGTTCTGGACATGCCAATTATTAGTAACATATTTCTTTCGAAATTAACAGGAGTAATTGAAGAAAATCCGGGGCCCCTTGGTAATCGTTCTGTCATTTTTCGTATACACTGATTAAAACTTATTTCCTCTATATAAATAGATCTTTTCGATCTCCAAATTTCGTTGAGACATCTCTGGACATAGTTTGAACGCCATTCTTTGATGTGATCACTATTAGGTTGATCTACAACACCTTTAACGTTCTTAGTTGCAAAAAATTTTGTTGCTAGATATCGAGTAATTGTTGACACGGAACATTCAATCTTAACATTTTCCCTCAGAAATATTTTCATTTCTGTTAACGTAGCGTCTGAATTGTTCTCCAGAAAATCAAGTAATTTGTCACCAGAAACATCATCTATGATTGCCTTTTTGTATCCCCCAACCTTCCCCATACTTATTTTCCCTGTTTTTCTATATTTATAAATTATGTTTCTAATCGTGGTTGGATGTATTCCCAACTGGTTTCCAAGAAGGAAATAATTTTCTCCATTTTCGTAGGCATTCACTAATCGCGTCTTATCGACCTGGGAGACCCTATATATTATGTTAGAAGTTTAATTTAGAATAATAATTTACGAATTTCGATGCTTCACCCGACACGCCTCGTTATTCTCAGAGTCTTTAGGGACGCTTCTACGGTTGCGTTATCAAAGATCTATTTGGAAAAAAGAATTACTTCATGTCATCCTCAATTTGTGCATCCTGGGAAACTTTGCTGCCGTCTGAATAATGCACATCATTTTAGATGTGAAAAATGTAATTATTTGAAAAAAATTGAAATTTATCTGATTTGAACTTGAAATGATATTTTAATTGTAAAAAATACATGCATAATTCATTAATTTTGATGTGTGCCGTATTGTAGGGTCTATAAAACATCTTCCTTTTTAGATATACATTTTTGGAAAAAAGTTATTTCTTCAGAAATCAAACATTCATGAATAAACTCTATTTATCATAGAATTCATGAAATGTTTCTTTAGTTTTAACCACATCAAGGATGTCAATGATCTCTTCTTGATCTCTGCACTATTTAATATGTTTGCAATTCCAATCAAGTCTTTTCCTCATTCATAAGTCATTTTCTTTAGAAAACATTACCTTCAATGTCATCCATAGAATTAGATATTTCACATTTCTTAAATGATTTAGTGACAATTTGTGCCTTCATGCCATTTCATGACTATCCATTTGCAGACCTAAGCAATGATAAGTTTCCAAACTTTTCCAATTAGGGTAAAATTTGAGTGTTTCTTGTATCCATTCTTCTCTCGTTGGTTTATGGAAGTTGTTTGATAAAGACATCGATAGATTGGAAATTGTCTTGTACAGTCACCGTAATGAAAACTAAATGAGTTTTTAAGCCTTACAATTTTTTGTTTCTTCTATAAGGTGAACTCTGAACTGGTCAAATACAAATATAGCAGGCTTCTCAAGAGAGTTTCAGATATTTTTTACCAAATCCTTTCTCAAAATTCTGATTTATCCAAACATTTTTACAAACAAAAGGTTCAAAAACTTCACGGGGTAAATTTTATTTTCGCATTATTTTCTTTTAAAAATAACAATGAGAGCTTCATTCCTTTAGCACAATAAAATTGATCTATTGATCCATTTTGATCCATTGTTTTATTCAACTTTATGTATTTTGTATTATTCTTTAATGTTTTTTTAAATATTTTTTGTATTTTTATATGTTTATGAAAATTTGAAATTAACATATTTCCATTTTGTGAGGTTTTAATTTTGATATATACTTTTAAAAATATTGAATTAACATGTTTTAATTTTGGTAAATTTAAATTGTCCTATTTCTTATAAAATTTATACATAGATTTTTTGGATTAATGAATTTAGTTTGTTTTTTTAAATAATATTAAATTTGAATTTTCTAAATAAATTATTTAGCGAGATGAAATTTAAACTAACTCATCATATGTTTTATACAAATCGAACAATTGTTAACGATTTTACATGATGAACCGAAAAAAATGAGGAATTTTCGTCAATATGGAGTTTGGAAAAGGAGAATTTTCAGCATGAGTAATTTGCAAATGGGGAGTTGGTTTTCGCATGGGGAATTTTCTTTTGAGGAAATTTCTGGTCACCCTTTGTTTTCATTACACTAAAAATGCCATAGTAGTGAAACGCATCTGTTTAAGAATAAATTTAATAATAAAGGCAGGGTTTTTTAAGGTTTCCAGCTGGGTGAACCTAAGAAAATGTGGGTGTACAGTATAACATTTATTTTTACTCAAAACTTGTTACGTCACACATGTACACTGGATTTAAAGGATTAAGAATAAAAGAATGTCCTCAACTTATTAAATAAGTATACAATTATAAATGACCTTGTGTAGGAGCGAGTATGTGCGAGAGGGAGAGAGAGTGGGTGGAATAGAAGTGTGTATTTTTTAATGAACCAATGTTTTACCCATGAATAGTCAAATTTTTGAGTGTACATCTACAAAAGTTGAGTTTACATTGTACACCCAAAATGGCCTTAAAAAAGCCTGATAAAGGGCCTTTTTTTCATTATTTTTAAAATTGTCATTATTCATTCTAGAATATAATTATTTGAAAAATTATTCTGTTAAAGCTTTTTAATAAATTGATTATTGTAAATGTTTCGGAATTTCATTTTTTTATCATCAGAAATTACAATCTCATATTTAAAATAATACAATGTTAATAAATGAGATTTTGTCAACTTTAAATACGTAGATTATGGTTTATTCTTAGAGAACGCTTGAAGGACAACATGTACACAAGCAAATTGGACAAATTATGTACAAAAACACGGGTTAAGAAGGACTAAAGAAAGAAAACATTGAAGAGCACAACGAATAATTAAAATACCATATTCTGAAGGATTTTAAGCATTTAAGAGGAATATTTTCAAGAATATATACTGGATCAAATTGGTCTCAATGACATCCAAAGTTCGCAGATTCCTATAAAATAAATTGAAAACGATTTGTGGATTGCCTACTAATATGGTTTATAAATTTGATTGTCACAGGTGTAAAAAGTCGATCAAAAAAGTCGATGTAAAAAGTAGTCAAAGAGTATACGCTGCACAAGCCAGAAGAAACTAGTACTTCCACGGAGTGTCCCCGGATAGTGGACTGTCGCATTGGGGAGATAGATTGATTTTTTTTCGGTCAGTGAAAATCTTGGTCAGCCAGTGTGAGCATATTAAAATGTTTTGTATTTTGCCCGCATTAGCATTTTTTTATTGAGGTATTTACTGATCTGATCTATTGAAGCTTGCGATGATCCATGAACTAAACTAGGGACGTTATGCGGTCAGTAAACTTCAGGTGGTCAGAATTACTCAATGGCAGTAGGTAGTAGCATTTGATATGTGTATGGTACTAAGCAATTAGTGCCATCAGCTACTACCGGCATTTTAACTGAGTCACTGTTAACGAGTAAGGAAGTAAAACCCGAAGTGTCGGTAATCTCTTCATCTCTATTGAAATGTTTGTTTGAGGTGTTTAGACAGCTGAGCTGATTTGCCAACTTTGCAAACCGGCGTGGAATGCATCGTATGTAACGTCAAACACTGGGTAGGTGTCAGAGGTCCGTGATGCCTCTGGCCTCGAGGAAGCATGGCAAAACTGTAATTGGAAACTTCTCTCGGCTGGCTTGAGAGAGTGAAAGAGAGCAGTACTCAAGATCACCCAACCGTTGAGCATTAGAAGATGCAAAGGATACGGGGAAGGAAACTTGGCCTGCGGAGTGAGTACGTCCCAGCACGGAGAATAGCCCCTACTAGTCATATACTATGGCGCTTGGAGCAATACTATAACCTCCGGATTCACATTGAAAATAAATGATCATCTCAAAACTCGAATTAATGAGAATTAACAATCAAATCCATCGAGTAAAGTTCTTGATCATTGGTAACACTGCAAAAATAGAATCTCTTCTGTTACAAAGAATGAGTTTTCTGTTTTACAGAAGGTCTTTGATTCACACTATGAGCAGCAGTTTTGTAAATCATTATTAATAAGACACTACAACCCATTAATAAATATTCAAAATGAATAAAATAAAGCCGTTTCAAATCTTAAAATCCGTAATTAAATTTTTAAATCATTTTGCCATTGTTATACAATATTATCTTAAATTAAATAACTAAATTATCCTTTTGAGATTAACTTTATAAAACAGTAACATCATAACATTTATCTATAATTTCTCGATAATGATAAATAATTATATAATTTCTCACTGGGCAAACTGGTACGTAGGTGACCATGTAAATTATGAAGCGCTCGGCGATCTCCAATATAAATGTAATGTTTTTTTTGCATTTTGCAAACATAAGTACATGTAGGTGTAATTAAGTAATTAACATTGTTAGAAGACTTCGAGACTGTCATAAAATTTATTTAAAAGACAATAAAATGAGGAATATCATCAGTATATATATATTGATTAATGCCGTCATCAATCTGGGTCAAACATACACTCATTCATTTCACCATACACACTATTTCGGTCGTGACCTATTACACAACAATACAAAGATCACCCCTCAAACATTCCATACATAAATTACGCAACATTCAATTATTAGTTTCGATAATAATTCTCCTCACATCCCTCTCGGTTTAAAAAGTCGTATCCATTCAACGTTTCTTACAATGGTACGCCCCCCTTCGAATCTAATAATATAGCTTTTATCATGTCAATAATTTTAGCTGGTCCTTCATATCTATCTTCGGTTTTTGACACATTTGGTTTTTTGATCAATACCAAGTCACCTACTTTAAATTCTCTTTCGATAAGTTGTTTGTCATCTTTATTATCGTTATTATTATTTTCTACGATTGCTTTATACAATTTTGATCTTTTCTCTTGTCGTATTTTTACGTATTTAATTTCATCATCTTCTTTGTCGGTTTCGTCATACCATTCTCTTGAAATCCTCTTGCCAAAAACGAGTTCTGCTAGGCTCATTTTTATTGTACTTTGTATAGTACCATTGATCATGAATTCTACTTCAGGCAGAATTTCAGTCCAATCTCTGTCTTTTTTGTCTTTCAATGATATGTGGATGGCATCTCTTATTGTCCTAAATTGTCTTTCAATCTGCC
>MQRK01201503.1:9659-19858 GCA_001938485.1 Girardia tigrina
ATAAGATTTTATTAAACTGTAACAAATTATCGGACCGTGCCTTCCCTCAATTGTGGCTTGTTGAAAAAAGGTTCATGAATTGCTAAAATAAAAATTCTTTAAAATAAAAAAAAATAAATTATTTGAGCCGCACTTTTCTTCGTTCGTGGTGTCATTTTCTTGGAATAATTGAAAACTGAGGGTACACTAAAATTGTCTTTTCTGACCCAGAAAAGTTATTTTGTCCTTTTGAGTGCATTATGAAAAGTGCTTAGTATTTTTTTTAAAATTCTGTTATTACCTTATGATATGAGTCCTATTTGTGTCTCGGGTGAATCTTCACTCTGCACCGGATCGGAATGGAAAGTTCAATTACCATTACAATTTGTGAATAATATAATTAAGTCGATCTTTCCATGACATAAATTGCGTCTTATCAGTCCCAAAAATACGGCAGTAATACATCTCAAAATATGTTTTATCACAATTTCTTGTGACGCATATTTAGTACTGTTATCGTGTTTTGGGGTCATGTCCACAACGAATTGGATCAGGGATCAGAAGTATTTTAAGACAGGTTATCAACTTTCATAAATATATTATTAGAACAGTCCTACATATCTTTAAACAAATCCCAAGTTATAAGAAGTAAAGAAGCGTTTGTATTAAAATATTTTTACAAATTTATATGGTGCGATATTTTTACTGACCGCTCTTTCGACTGGGAGAATTAAATTCAAAACTTGATAAAGTGAACATTAAAATATATTTTTTGTGATACTTTATTTCAATGGTTTTTCCGTTATCTTCAGATCACTGATTTTAGCTTTTTATTGCTTATATACAGTGCTTTTTTTGTGACGGTACGCGCCGGTACGGCGTACCGGCACCTTTTTCAAGTGATGAAAAATAAAAAAAATATTTTTTTCGTTTTTAATGTATATTTTTAAATTTTTATATTATTCATATTTCATAATAATAATTTTATGATAAATTTATGATAAATAAAACCTTTATTCGTCGTTAATTTCAAATAAAGGCTTTACAAGCGAAACAAAATAAAATAATGTAGATAACAAATGAAACTATATTAATTAATTAACAAACAAATACAAAAGAAATAAATACAGACCATAAAAAATAACTTCCAGTGAAAAGGATTGAGTTGGGAATTGACATAGGGAAACAATTGTTTTCTGATGCAGCTTATATCTATTAACTAATCCATTGTGTATTGATTTTTTTTATCTTAGAATATTTTTTATATTATATTATTTATATTATAATAAATAAAATTTCAAATCATGCTTGACGAACAGATTAATAAAATAGAAGCATCTTCGTCTATCTCATTTTGAAAGCAGAATTTCAGCAAACAATTTATAAATATTTACAATCTTCTTTTTCATCAAGATAACTCTTTGAAACACTATTACTCTTTCANCAGCATTCGAGCAGCATATTCCTATTCGAAATCAGCAAAGAGAAACGTAAGATTTTTCCTTGCTTTCGACAATGAACTCTTTATTCGATACTTTCGTCAGAGACAATTTTCTTTCCTTTTTAATAATTTTTGAACAGGAAGAATATCAATAAAAAGTACATTTTCAGAAATAGAATCCCGTTCGTTTTTGCAAAATAAATAAACAAACAAACATTCGAAAGCACAATCAACTATGAAAATACACACATCAAACACGAAAGAAACATCAGAACACTCGAAAGTAAACACCAAGGTCAAAAAGCACACAAATAAAGTAATCACGCAGTGTCAGTAGTAGGGCACTACATTTTATATTATTAATATTTCATAATAATAATTTTATGATAAATTTGAAATTTTAAAATTGCATCTATAACACTTAAACACATTAAAAAACTAATGTAAAAAATGGTCTACCGTAGTATAATATAATATTCGCATCGTACCGATTAGTACGTACTGCGTATAACTCATACTAAGGTCGTGGTTCGTTATTAACGCCGAGCAAGTTATTTAGCCGTCAAAAATTATATATCCACATTGAAAACGCATCCGTCACCTGAAAAGAGCTTAGTCAACCACATTATTTATAAACACGCGCGTAATGTGACGTCATTATTATTAATAAGTTCACGCTTGTTTTTAAACACAAGGAATAGAAATTTTAAAATAAAACAAATTTAAATTTAAAACATTAAAAGAGCAAATTTAAAAATTTATAATTAATTGATTTATAAAATTATATTTAATTAATTTATCCCACTTTAAAAATGAAGAAGATTATTGATTTCTTTTCGGCTTCGCATTCAAGCAATTTTCCGGCAAATAAAAAAATCAGACTGAGTGAAGAAATAACGACAGGTGTCACAGAAGAAACCCGCTTACTTTTTTCTTTTTAAAAAATACAATTGACAAAATTAGTTTTTTTATGGTCCAAAAACGAGCTCCTTTTCAACCCAAATGCCTGAAAATGCGTTGGCGGCTGGGGCTCCGCCCCAGAACCCCTAATCACGAGCAGCTTAGCGTCTTCGACGCTCGCGCTCAGGTGCCTTCGGCATTCTCGTTCGTCCACTTCAAAAATAGCATCCCTGAATGGCAGAACTGAAATGTGCTCACCCTAGTATCGGCACCTATTTTTTTACAAAAAAAGCACTGCTTATATATATAACTTATATAACTTATTACGTAAAATTAATCGAAAACTCTTAACAAATTGGTTGAGAGTGCCGTTTGAACATTAATTTTAGGGTCACGAGACCATATTTACAAAGCTTCACACGACGCTATTCTAATAATTTTTAAAATGCTTGCATTGAATTTTCAAATTATTTATACTCAAATCACATTTAAAAGTTTTCTATGTTCAGCAATATTACTCTTACCCCCTCTATACGCATGTTCTTGGACTCCGGCAGTCTCTCCAATGTACGTTCTTCGTAGATTGGTTGGAGTGTTTGTCGGAGCTCAATCCATACCCAGACTTCTTTACTGATCAGTAAAGTCGGGACTTTTGAAAAACGTCGCGGGACGCGGGACAAATTGTGAAAAATCGGGACGTCTGGTCACCTTATATATAAACCATTGTATCAGACTGTATAGTGATACATATTTTCATTCTCATGCTCTTCTTGAGTTGTATCTCCTATCAAATATTAATATGTAGATCCAAATCTTATAAAGTGCGTGAACTCAATACATTGACAAGAAAGCTAATATTACTGATAATCAGCCTACCAATATTAAGGTATTCAGTATGTTATCTTAAAGTCTTGTGTAAAAGACAAACATATAAAACTATTATTAATATTTCTAGTAAGAATCCTCAAAAATATATCTGCATATTTGAATTTAGAAAACCTGTTCGATGATTTAGCTTTTTCGATAATAATCTTTATAGCTGACCAAATAAATTGAGACTAAACTAAATATAATTTGGGAGTTCTAAGAAGCCTTCAGTAAGATTAAAAAAAGTACCAGAGTTTCCCGTATAATAGCCCCCCCCCAAATACATATAAATATTTGGGGGGCTAATATACTGAAAACTGTCGTACATTCAGAAAGATGGAATTGCAATGGGTTCACTATTAGTACCAACACTGGGATCATCTTTTATGAAATCTCTTGGTTTTTGTCTCTAAATAATATTAATATTTATATATATTTGGGTGCGGGGCTTTCATACGGAAAACTCTAGTCCGTTTTTTCAAATGATATTACTCAACACTTTTATTTTTGATTTAATATATTTTTCTTCCAGAAAAGGTTAAAAAAATAATATCACAATACTTTTCGATTCATCATGTTTGTCAAATTTGTTTAACATTATCAACATACAACCGGAAACTCATCTTTGATAACAATATAAAGGAATTAACAATATTTTTTATTGTTTAGAAAAAAGCCTTAAAGAAAAAGATTTTTATAATTATAATAATCTTAGTAATCCTAACTATACTTGGTTTAATAATCGGCTTTTCCGTCAAGAAATAGGACCTCAGCAACTGTCCAACCTTATTTGAGCATCAAATTCACAAACTACATTAAATATATTGTATTTTTCTACCGAAGATTCCAACAATTATGTTTTTTTACCACAATTTCTTTTGTCATTTGATCGATTCGGAATAGATTTTGTTTTATTTTTTATGTTTATAAATATACAATCATTTTATTATGTAAATTCGATTGAACATTCAATAAATAAAACATGCTTGATTTGTGAAATAAGTGTCATGATATGTACATATAAATTCACAGGGTTCCCTGTGCGAGCCATACCACGTAGTATCCCTGGGAAACTAGAATGGGTTCGATTCCGTCTCTAGGTTAAAGTTTCTGAAGCTAGCCGATATCTGTACCGACAGAATATTATTGCAATCTACTTACAAGGCTGTGGCTTACCTAATCTGGGTGTTATGGCTGCGGGAGTAGTGACCTCTCAATCGCTTGTTTGATTTAATGCAACGCAATGATTCTTGATTTTTTAATCTTAATGAGTGATATTTCGAAACCGATTCGCCGGCGGAGCTTAAGCTTGTTAATCCCCAGCTGGGGGAGTGCTTTTTGAAGCCATATGCATCCCAGGCCTCTTAAAAAGCCTTGGGCTTAGTACCTTTAAAGGATGTGAGGTTCACATAAAGTCAAAGCATTCTTCTTTTCGAAATAGTAGTTCGTGTTATCGTACTTCGATAGCTTGATTTGATCTGCGAATATCTCGCGTGTGCAGAACAAATTCAACAAAATATACAAATATCAGACTGGTTTTAAAATTAAAAGAATTAGAATATCTGTGTAAAATAAACAGAAGAGGCAAACTATTATCAACAAGCATAAGCCATAAAAATACTCATAAAAATGAATGCATCACAAGTGGATTTAACTTTGATCAAGGAACCCTACAAGTAAAATACATAATCCAATTCATAAAATTCATTAGATTAATTTATTAGGGAATTAAGTTTCAATAAAATTAATTAAATTGATTTATATGCAAAAGATCCATAAATAATATAAAACCTTTAGAAAAGAGCCTTTCCATAATAGTAATGGATGACCATGACTCCATATAAATTCACCAAAATGGTTTATAAGTTCAATAAATAAAAATCTTCTTTATTAACTGTAATTTACCGACAACTTAAATTAATATCAGAAAGTCGTATATAAAATATAATGTTATTCGGCAAGCAGATTAATTTTTGTCCATACAAACATTTCATGCAAATTATATGGTTGACTCCTAAGGGTCATAATTAAAATAATACATTAATTAATCATGATTCCATATATAATAAAATTATTTATTGTAAACTGGAGGGTGGCCCGACAAAAGCGCCAACTTTTTGAAATTTTTGTAAGAAATTTTGTTTAAACTCTTAACAGAAAGTATTATTATTTCTACTATTATTATATTGTTTAAATCCCAAATATTATAAGACTTTTTGAATTTTTATAAAATAAGTTTTGTAAATCTTATATTATTTGGAATTTAAACAATATAATGATAGTATAAATAATAGCGCTCCGACTAAAGCGCCCAACAACTTGTAAAATTGTAACAATAACAAATGCAAGAAAATGTTAAAAATAACAGTAATAAAATATAAAAAAAACAAAAAATAATACATTATATTATATTTCCATATTATATGACAATCGTTTTAGATAATTTATAATATCATTTTGATTATAATTTTCTGTCAATATTTTATCCGTTTGTTTAGACTTACATATTTGTTTTTCGAGCTTCTTGTCGTCGAAATCCGACTTGAAACGTTCATATTCTATTTCCATTTGATATCGTTCTTTTTTAAAACGTTCCACTATTTTAAAAATTGAGAGATGGTGGCACTCCACGGTAAAAAAGGCTCTATGCCAACTTTCAACTGAATTATTTGTACGTGGCAAACCACGATTAACTCTATCAAACATATTCCGAACGTTTAATGAAAACATTCGTACTACTCTACGGTTGCGTCTCATTCTTCCAATATAATTATCCTCCCAATAATTTATTAATTCAGCCATTTCCTTTGTGTTAAGAGAACTCACACATTTGTCAGAACATTTATTACATTCACAATTTTTATCATCTTTATGATGATCAACAGTAAGGCTTTCACTAGATTCCATCAATCAATTTTTCAATACCTCTCATTACAATCTGAACTAACTTGAGAAAAATATTTTATTTAAAAATATTTACTTTAAATTTGATTGGCTGAAATAAAATATTTTTATAGTCATTTTTAAACATTTATTTGATTTTAATAATTTAAAAATTTACAAAAATAAAATCATTAAAATTATTTAAAAAGTACAATAATAAAAACTAAAAATTTGAATATTAAATCTAACTTTAAATAAATTAGTTTCAGATTATAAAAATTAAATATTGACAATCCATCTGGTTAGGAGAGGCACAATCCCAAATCAACATACAACATTTAAACACACGAAAACTACACAAAAACATCCACACACCAAATATTCCTCACACTTTGGACATATATCTGTCCACATTTCAAAAGCTACAATAGCATCATCAACAGGAACAAATGTTAAAGCCAATAACATTTTTGTATAGGTTTGATAAAGTTTAGTCAAATTAAATGATATAATTTTACGCAGCAAATGAATTATTAATTCATTTAAGAATTAGTACTGTTAAGAATTTAAACACAAATTTCAAAAAGTAAGTGATTTTGTCAGGGTGCTTATGTCGGGGCGTATTTGTCGGTGGGCGCTATTGTCGGGGTGCTTTTGTCGTGGGGGTTTTTGTCGGGGTACCAAACTGGAGTGAGGATAATTGGCGAGACAGACATTAACATGAATGAGTACATACCACAGAAAAAATGCTGAATTGAGCTCATGGCATGAGATATTTCCATGCAAACCTTTGTGTAAACACCAGCGTGAGTATTATAACTTTACTTTAAGTGGAATTTGTGTTTTAAATTTTTTTGTGACTTTGTTTCATCTCGTCATTTATCAAGTGAAGTTGGCTTAGCATTTCTCCTAAGCCTTTTCGTTTGCAAATGGGGCACATCCCTTCTAAATGACATGAGAAAAGAAAGGCATTTTATGAGTGGTAGTATGGATTTCATCGACTTTTTCCAAACATTTCATTTCGAGTTGCAGAAAATATATTACCATTAAGAGTACAGGTTTCAATAAAAAGACGTGAAACGTTTTTCCAGGATACAAGAAGCTTAGTAGCAAAAAATGATGTCGGTAATTCCCCTGCACTCACATACAATTTTGATGAAACATAGCTTTGTGTAGTGCTAAACATTGGTACTAAAGTTATCTCTTTGAAAGGAACTTCGTCAGTCCAACGCCTATAAACAGCTGAATAAGGGTGTCACACGAGATTTATTCCCTGTAGCATACTGCTGAGAGTTATATATTTCCTTTCTTAATATTTAAAATATTATTTGTTCAAATGACAGCCAGTTAAACCTGTGGTACACAAATACGAACTTGAAAGTCTCGTTACGTGGATAACGTATCATTTGTCTATTTTCTTCACCATTTTAAACAAAATTAGTGAAAACTTCCAAACAAGAAAATGTCTGTTATTAAGAACACCGATTTGACTTTTCATATTTTTATTTAAACACAATTTGGATTGTCCTTAAGACCATCTTTGTCAATGCTTTCGTTTGAGGGCATTCTAAACTAAATTGATTAATGAATAAAATCTTATAATTTTTTAGCAAATGGAGAAATAAATATTTTATTAAAATATTTGCTCAAAACTTATTGGATAGAAATTAAAATGATTATTAATTATTTAAAAAATATTAATTTGATTTATTTATTAAAAATTGTAAAAACTAATTAACTTATTTAAAATTGTAAAATTATTTGAAATTAAAAATAAATTTAAACAATAAATATTTTTCGATAATACGAATTCAAATATTAATCATCCATCTGGGCAGGAGAGACACAATTCCAAATAAACATACAACATTCAAACACAAAACGTCAAACATTTAAAATATTCCTCAAATCTCCCTCGATTTAAATGGCATTAGCCATTCAACATTTCTAATAAAACTTCTTCCATCTTCAAGCTGTAACTTGTAACTTCTTTCATGATTTCTTTTCACCACTGTTGCGGGACCCATGTAACGGTCATCTTCTTTTGAGACATTTTCCTTCTTCATTAATACTTTGTCTCCGACTTCCAAAATTCTTCTTGTCTCTGTTTTTTGTTCAACTGCTTTCAAATTTTTGTTATCTTTGTATTTATTTTTCCACCCAGTTTTCTTCCAAATACTATCTCGGCCGGTGACATGCCTGTCGCAGCTTGTACAGTACTATTTAACATAAACTCGACTTCTGATAAGACTTCTGTCCAATCTTTATGATCTCCATCCTTCATTCTAATATTCAAAGCATCTCTGATCGTGCGAAACTGTCTTTCCAAGGATTCCATTTGTGTTATGATGATATGGACTCGAATAAAATACCTCAACTTTAAATTTTGTCGCCATGTCTTTGAACAAAGGCGATTCAAATGCATTTCCTCTGTCTACGTGGATTTCTTTTGGTGGTCCGAATTTCCATATCCATCTGTCCAATAACAATTTTCTATCTGTTCTTTTCCTCTTGACTGCATTCAGGCTAATATATCTACTATGAATGGTTCACAAAAATCAATGCATATTTTCTGGAGAGGTTCATCCGCTAATTGCTTTATATGCTTTTCTTTCGTTTTGGTTGTTAGTGTCTTCCTTTTCTGACAATTTATGCAACTTTGAACGATTTCTTTTATAAATTCTCTCATATTTTCCATGTCGAAATCATCTCGGAGGTAGTTATAAACCTTTTTACAACCTGCATGACACAACAATTTGTGCATTTATTCAATAAAATTTGCTCGTTCTGCCTTTGGGATCCAGTATTTATTATCTTGATTTATGACGATATCATTCTTTAATGCCCCTTTTCTTGTTCTACCTTTACTTATGTCCTCGATTATTTGTTTTATTTCATTATTATTCTTCTGCCATTTAAAACCATCTGATTCTTCGCTTAATGCCAGTATTCTTGTTTTAAAATTTCCTTTCTTGTCCTCTTCATGCATTGTTTGACACTGATTGCATAATTCGCACGAATTTCTTGACATTACATCAGCATTTGAATGTTTTCACCTTTTCAATATTCCATTTTCATGTCAAGACTCAGAAAATTTATCCACGTTTGGAACTGTGGTTTGATATGGTTCTTTGTAGTCATCATAAACGTAATAGCTTTATGATCTGTTCGCAACAAAAATCTTTTTCCATACAAGAAATGTTTAAAATGCTGTGTGAAATAATAAATTGCAAGTAGTTCTTTCCTTGTAATGCAATAGCCTGGTTCATGTTTATTCATTTTATGTGATCCATACGCAATCACCCTTTCTCTTCCACATTGGTCTTTCTGTGATAACACCGCCCCTATCGTATCAAAACTTGCATCTGTATCAAGTATAAAGTCTTTGGCAAAATCAGGATATGCCAAAATTGGAGTTTTAATCATTTTGTCTTTTAGTTTTTTAAAAGCTTCATCACATTCTTTAGTCAAAATCAGTTTCTTATCCTTATTTTTACCACATAAACCTTCCAATGCCTTTGCATATTTTGCATAATCCTTTATAAATTTTCTGTAGTAATTTGTCAAGCCCAAAAAGCTTCGTAAATGTTTAATACACGTTGGGCTTTGAAACTTGCTTATCGCGTCAAGCTTTGATTTATCTGTTTCAATACCATCTTTACTTATTATATATCCTAAGAATTTAGTCTTTTCTACTATAAATTGACATTTTCCGGATTTATTCTCAACCTTGATTGTTTAATTTTCTTAAATATGTTATTTACTCTTTGAAGATGTTCTTTCTTATCTTTTGCAAAAATCAAAATATCATCCAAATATACAACTGCTTCTTTCCAATTCAAATCTCCCAAAACTTTCACCATTAGCTCCTGAAAAGTTGCTGGGGCCGCAGCAATTCCAAAAGGCATTCTCTTGAAACAGTATTGACCGTACTTTGTTGAGAATGCCGTCTTAATCTTTGATTCATCTTCTAATTCTACTCGATGGTAAGCGTTTCCCAAATCGATAGTACTTATTAAGAACACCAACATGGGTTTTCAAACTTTTATTTTCATTACAATCAGAATTGTCTTTTGGACAACTCTCAGCAAAACTCTCGTCATTCGACATCGTTCTAAATTGATAATTT